>JAGFNQ010009495.1:58644-90940 GCA_024364735.1 Boesenbergia rotunda
TTTAAAGGTGATCATTTACAATTGGATGATGTATATTGTTTCGCTACAAGTGTTCCTATAAGTGTTGTATATATTGGGGGCAACACCCACGTACTAATCATCAGTCCATCATGTGGGGACTAAGTATTGTATATATTGTTTGTACTTCATATTGCTTTGGCTCATATTTTTTTCTACAATTCTTTTTGATGTTATTGTATGGTGTATATTAATCTAGTAAGGTACTCATATTTTAAATGATTTATTGTTCTCTAGTGTGTGTTGAGAAATAATAATGGTTAAAAACACAACAGTTAAAATGACAATGGTTTATTATTTTTTTAATACAGACAACGGTGAAAAATCGTTGTTAAAGAACCAAAAATATCGTTGTAAAATGACGCATTGAGAAAAATAGGAGCTGTCAAAGACAACGATTAAAAACCGTTGTTTTTTTACTTGAAACACAATGATTAAAAATCATTGCCGTTTTAAAATAATAATTATTGTCGTTTCACTTTAAACACAATAGTTCAACTTGAATCACAATGATAAAAAATCGTTGTGTTTCAAGTGAAAAGACAATAATTTTTAATTGTTGTCTTTAACCTCTCCTATCTTTCTCAACATGTCATTTTACAATGATTTTTAATCATTGTCTTTTAGCAGTTTTGTTGTAGTATAGTTGAAGATTCTCTTAACTTCTTCCCAATGATGTTTAGTAGGAGAATGCATAAATTGACAAGTCCGATTGATAGTAAAAGAGATATCATGACATGTGATAGTGACATATTGTAAGACTCCAACAATGCTCCGATATATTTGAGGATCGACCAAAGTAGGAGATGATAAAGGTATAGAAAAGTAACCTATAATAATCGGTGTATAGATACGCCATGCACTATCCATTTATCTTGTTGAAGAACTCCAGTAATGTATTTGCTTTATGAAAGGAGACAACCATCAAAAGTAGGGAAAAGCTTAATACTAAGAAAGAAACGAGTCATGTCGAGATCTCTAATAAGTCAAAATTCATGATTGAGAAGATGAAGTAGAGTAGTAATGCCTTCTTAATCATTGTTAGCTAGAAGAATATCATCCATATAAATAAGGAGAAAAAGCATAGAGCTAATATTGCGCTTACAAAATAAAGAAGAATCAATCTTTGAACCAGAAAACTCTTGATTGTAGCCAAGTAAAGAGACAATGAAATTGTGCACGAGAGGCTTATTGAAGATCATACCAGGTTTTCTTCAACTAACAAATATGTGTTAAAAGCTGTGGATGAATAAACTCAAGCGACTACTCCATATACACGGTTTCCTCAAGATGGCCATGAAGAAAGGCATTGGAAATGTCTAATTGGCGTATCGGCTAGTTGGAGCTTACAACTATAGGTAATAATAATATGACAATTGTAATCTTAATAACCATACTAAATGCATCATTAAAGTCAAATATTTGACTGTTGATTTAATCCATTTGTCATAAGACAAGCATTATACTGTTCAAGAGAGCCATCAACCTGATACTTGAGATGGAAGACTTATTTGGAACCCACAACATTCATAGAGGTAGTGCAAGGAATTAAGCACCAAGTTTCATTGTGAAGGAGAGAATCAAATTTTCTAGCCATTGTAGTACGCCAATTTGGATTCTTAATAGCCTGTGTAAAACATGTTGGTTCGATAGATTTGAAGAGTCCACTAGATTCCATGGAAAGGGATATCGAGTGGCCTCTAGGGGGCATCGTGCATAGATGTCACCTAAGGGAAGTGTGTGCTGAGGAGCTTCTTCATCAGAATCACTTGTCAAAGAAGGTGAGAGGCTAGGTTGGGAATGCGAAGATGTGATATGTGGCCTATCCGAGGAAGGAAGTAGATTATTCTCATGATTTGATGATGTATTAAAAGATAGAAGGGGAGGCCTCAAGGATTGGTGGAGATGGAACTACACCTAAAATACCATCACCTCGTGTATTAATATCATTTCTTGATAGAGGAGATAAATGTTGTATGCTTGTTGTAAGGGGTGGGTGATACTAAATATGTATCATCTATCTCTAGAGGAGAGGATGAGGAAGCTACTGAAAAAGAAAGAAAGACTCATCAAAATTAACATGTCGGGAAATATAAATCCTTCCGGTTGGTATATGAAAGTAATGATACTCATGATGCAAATTGCTATAACCAAGGAAAATATACTATTGTGAACGAGAGTCTAACTTATATTTAGAGTAGGGATGTAACTGTAAATCATCCTTAGGTCCATGTTGACCAGTCTGACTAAGCTCGAGTGGGTTCGAGCTTGAGTTTCGATATTTGGACAATATGTGAGCAGAAGTCAAATAGGTCATTGGTTAATCAGATATTTGATAATATGTGAGAAAGAAGTCAAGTAGGTCAAAGTTGACTGGAAACTTGATTGACAAAATCTTAACTGGAAGTTAGGCAAATGAAAAGTCCTAACTGGAAATTAGGTAAAGGAAAAGTCCTAGTAACATTAGACAAACCTAGTTGGGAATTAGGTTAAGTCCAAATTGGATTAGTTGGGAGCTAAACACTTGGCACAAGAAAAGTCCTAGTGGGACTAGGCAATCCTAGTTGGGAAATAGGTTAAGACCAAGGTGAGTTAACTAAGAGTTAAACACTTGACACGAGTGAAATCCTAGTAAGACTAGGCAAATCTAATTGGAAAATAAGTTAAGACCAAGGTGGGTTAGCTGGGAACTAAACACTTAGCACGAGAAGTCTGAGTTGGGAACTGGGCAATGAAAAAATCCAAGTTGGTCAAGAGTTAATCGGACACTTGGTGAGGAAGTCCTAGCAAGTTAAGGTTGACTATATGTTAGGCAACAGAAAGTCTCAACAAGTCATGGAATACTTTGGATTGGGTAAAAGAGGATTAGGGCTTGGCCAATCGATTGGCACATCAGCCAATCAATTAGGTGATCGATTGGAAGCTTTTCCTCATGAAAAGAGGCCTTAATCGATGGGCAATCGATTAAGGGCTGGTTAATCGATTGAGTAATCGATTTGATGTTATGTTTCATGAAGCACAGAGACTTGGGGGATCAATTGTTCAGCCAGAGGGGAAGTAATCGATCCAGACAGTTCTTCGTGAAGAGAAGAAGAGTTGGAATCGATTGGGCCAATAAATTCAGCTGAAGATAATCGATTTGTCTAATCGATTAGGCTATTGTTTCTCTCTCATAGTAAGTTTTGGAATTGATTGGCGAATTGATTAGCCATGTTTGTAAAAGAACAAAAAGCTTCTAAATCAATTGAGGTATTCGATTAGGAGCTTTTGAATCAATTGGGACGACTCACCAATCAATTTAAATTTGAAAAAGAGTCATTCTGCAGGTATTCAAACGGTCGGCTGACGCAATAATTGGTTGGGAAAAGCTGAATCGATTGAGGGCATTGAGCAAACCCTAGAAAAGGGATTTTTCGCTACAGATTGAAGATAGAGCTCAACATGCTACTTCATGCCAGTTCTTGGGATTTCTTGAAGAAGAGTGTTGCTGCATTTTCAAGCATCAAGAAGGTGATCAAAGCAACAAGAGAGCAAGCTAAGCAAGATTTTATTATTATAATCATGTTTTATGATTTTATTTGTATTTGCTCTGTGTTCTTGTTGTTTTCGAGCTTGTACGAAGCTTCTCTGCTTCATGATTGTTTCTGAGAAGAAGTGTGTTGATAGTGGAGCTATGTGCATGGTGTGAATCCTTGGATTAGTGAAGGAGATTGATACCCAATAAATCAAGGGCGTTAGCAATTTCTTCAAGTTATCCATTGTAACAAACTATCAAAGAGCGAAGCGAGCTATTCACCTCCTAGCTCTCGACGTGCCCTACCAGTAATCATGGATAACAAGCACAACCAAAAACTTGAAGAAAAGTATAATCGAGAGATCGATTATAAAGATTCTTTTATGGATGATAATAGATTAGATGAACAATTCCACAACAAGTAAGATGGTGATGAAAATGTTGATACTCACCTCTCCAATAAGAATGAAATGTAAGTATTTTGTGACCGAAATAACGTTCAACTTGGTTTTAAAAATGATAAAATATGTCAAGTAAATCAAATTTTCATTTCATATGATAGAGCTAAGTAAATTTGCTAAAATGGTAAATAAAAATGATAAAATATTGAAAACTTTGATTAGACAGGATAGATATAGGGACTTCAAATATCAGAATGAATTATTTCAAGTGGAAAATTAGAAATATGATTAGATGAAGAAAAATGCAACTTATAACTCTTAGCTTCCAAGCATAACTTACATAAATGAGGTGATGAGATATATGAAGTAGGTAAATTAAATTGACTTATGATTCTTTGAACAATACAAATAGAAGGATAATCAAGACGAGCATACCAAATTGGTTTATTAGTACGTTAACCAATAAAAGCTTTAAAAGAAAGACACTGAAGATGGTAGAGACCATTTGACAATCAATAGAGACCATTTCAAATAGGTGATTACAGATTCTCTATTAATCATGGATTAATACATCCATTTTATTTAAGTAGCAAACAAAAGATTTTGTTGGCAAAACGTTGGTTCATTCTCTTGAGCAAATTTTTTCCCGACCGATCCAGTATCAATATGCGTAAGTCATACTCGCATACGAGTTAGCTTTGTTTAGTGCAAAGTTGAGCCCTAGATATGCACTCTTTATGTATCTACACAAGAGAGAGAGAATCTTTTCTCATGCATTTGTTTACAATTACAATGCTTATGAAACAATATGAACCAATTATTATTATACTTTGAAACTCCTAATATAAGACTAAAATTTCATTCATAATAGAATATCTTTTTTCTTATTTATTTTCTATTTACATATATCCAATATTATGCTTGTATGCTTCTTAGTAAAGTTAATTAGGGTGGCAAAGGGTGATTTGATCCCCCTTCAGCACTCCCACCAATCCGTCCCAAGGCTTAAAGGATTACTAGTCCGGATGTTGTGGTTAGCACAGGAAGAGGATGGATATATTGACTTTATAAATTTTGATTGCTAAATTTTAAAGTGACAACATCCCATATATTAGTGATTAGTTCATCTTAGTATTTTTAATTAGGATAAGGAAGCAGGAGGATTAAGGAAGCACACAATATGCAATTGAAATGATATTTTTAAAATTCAATTTGATTAATCATAACATGAGAAATAATATTATAGTAGGCATGCATGTGTATGCCATTGTTGTGTTTACCACAGTCGGCTATCACAAACACACAAGAAAATGTTCTCTAATACTTCTCTCTCGTCCCTGCTTCTTACACTCGCGATTGATCGATCCGTTTCAGTATCCACACTCCACAGGCAGTATCGAACTCACAATTAAGAGCCTCCTGCCGCCGCCGATGGTGCCGAGTTCTTCTCCGCCTCCGCCGTTCCATCCGACTTGGCAGACGGCGCTGCCTTCGACTTGGCGGGCTTACCGGACGCTTCATCCTTCGACCGCCGCCGGTGTGCCTTCTTGGGGACGGCCGGAACGTCGGCTTGAGTGCCCGCGGCCGCCGCCGCCACCGCCGCCGCCGGCGCTTCCTTCTTGCGCCCTCGCCGGCTCTTCTTCGCCCCGCCGTCGGCCGAGTCTGCAGCAGCACCCATATCAGGCGTGTCGTCGGATGTGTGCCGCCTCGAGTGGCGCGGCTTGGTGGAGCCGGACGCGGAGTCCGCGCCTCCGTCCCCGGCCGCGGAGTCTTCGATCTCGTCACTCATGAAATCTGAGCCTGAACAATGACCAGGGTCACCGGCCGGTCATGCGATGCATGCAGAGCTTCAATGAAAAAGTCTGCCGTTACCTTGAGATCCCCACGTATTCCCGGCGGCGCTGTCTCTCTCCGGCGGCGCTTGCGTGGGGTTGAGTGGAGCTGAATGGTAATCCTTCATCTGCGCTCGATCGATCGCACAAAATCGATCGGTTTCTGCAGCTTCAAAATCGATCCAAAAAAATAATAACAAAAATAAAAATAAAATACTAATTCTGGTAAATACCCATCCCGGATCGCCATTGTTGGGACCGTCCGATCCGATGTGTGCCACGTGTTTGACGTCAGTCGGAAAGCCAATTTGCATTTCTGGCTCCTTCTGATCTGTAATAATTTAATAATTAATTACCGTATTGAAAAGTAAAATAAAATAAATTGGCATACCAAATATTTGGGAAATGTATTTTATGGGCTTTAGAATGCCCTTCTTCACAGCAGTGCCCATCTCGATCACTGAACAACAATGCAGTCGACATATGAAAGAACTAATTCAGCAACTTAAACTCCTAAAAACTTATGGACGAGCCAAACTTGCCTGATCAGCTCTGTTTTTCTTTTTTGTCGGTTTTTTGTGTTACGAGCACAGAGAATCAACCACCCCAAAGTGAACCTTCGAGGTGGTCGATGAGTCTTGATTTGGAAGGATAGAGCAGAGGAGTTTGGCGATGTCAAGGCCTCAACAGGTCCATGGACGAAATTAAACACGTACGGCGATTGATGTTATATTGTTGCTGGCACCTCGCTATCGGAAGTAGGAGGCCATTGGAGATGGCCGTAGAAATTTATGCAAGTTCTAGGGGAGAGATTTAATAGGTCGGAATTTTAGAGCTTCGATGGTTGTTTCCCCGTGAACGACGTCGTTAAATTAGGATACGTTGAATTTCTTACTTACTATAAAATTAGAAAATTGATTTATATTTTATTATATATGTTACAATCATTTTAGTACTGAAGCTAGCTAGACATATTGTAAGGGAGTGAAGAGTATGGGAAGCCCATGCTGAGGTTGCAATGTCAGGAAGTCATTCGGTGCGTGTTTGTAGTCGGGGGACAGAGAGAAGGAGAACCTTTGCAGGATCATGGCAGTCACTGTCTTGGCCTCCAACATGGCGAAGTTCTGGCCGATGCAAGCTCTTGGCCCGATGGAGAAGGCGAGCAGCGCGTTGGGGTGCGAGGCAGCCTTGGAGATGCCATCTCTGAACCTGTTGGGATTGAATTCATTGGCATCGGGCCCCCAGATCTCCTTGCTCCGGTGGATCATCATGATAGGAATGATGAGTGCGGTGCCCTTGGGTATGCTGAGGTTCCCTAGCGCCATGTCTTGGCTTGCCTTTCTTGCCATCTGAACCACGGGGCCATACAGTCTCAACGTCTCCAGGAGAACCATGGTGACCTGCGAGCAAGCAAGCAAGCAAATCAAGATGGATTTAAGTCAGCATGATCGATCGATCAAGAGGTTTTACCAGCTTTAAGTTGCTTAGAGTATCTGCATCGGGCACTTGCCGTCCGCATTCCCTGAGCACCTCGTCCCTGAGCTTCTCTTGCCAGTCTCGGTTGGTGCTCAGCAGGAAGAGAGCCCAGGTCAGTAACTGGGAAGTGGTCTCGTGCCCTGCGAAGAAGAAGGTCTTGCATTCATCTACGATCTCATACATGCTCATTCTTTGCCCTCTCTGTTTCTGGCTGGCCTCCATCATCAGGCCGAGGAGATCATGCCCAAAGCTGGAATCCTTAGAGTCCAATCTCCTCCGTATGATACGCATCAGCGTGTTGTTCACTCTTCTCTCTAGCTTCCATTTGTATAGATTTTTCTTAGTTGGGAGAAACCTGTTTTCAATTTTTTTTTTTTTTTGCATGTCGACGTCAAGTCTCTTATTAGTCTCAATTATTTGGAATCTAGACGAGTTGTCTGTCAGTCACCTGGATCCAGGGAATTCTATGTTGAGAATATTAGCCGCGGCCAGAATCTGCAGTTCCTTCTGAGCTAGAAATACTTCCTTTCCCTCAGCGAAGCTGCTCCCGAATGCAGTGTAAGAAATCACATCAGCCGTCAACTCCTGGAATTGCTTGGAGACCTCTACTTCCTGTTGCTTCTCTGCTGTTCGCGTTGCCTCCTCTTCCCAACCTTGAAGCATCACCCTCACGCAGTCTGCCATCTTTCCTGCCAACATCTGCCATGAAGAAAGTAGGTTCAGCCAGCTTAACATTTCTACGAGATGCCCTTTTAAACAGGATCGAGGCCACTCACCTTGAGCTTATCCATTGCGAAGGCAGGGTTAACAATTCTCCTGTGCCTTGCCCATTCTGATCCTTGAACCAGGACCAATCCCTTGCCCAAGAGAGCTAAAATATTAGGATCGGCATCCAGCTTGTGGTAGAACCCAAATTTGTTTGCCAGAACATGTTTAACCATCTCGGGGTCATTGATCAACAACCTGGGATTCGTCCCAAACCAGAAGAGGAACGCATTGCCTGTCGAGAAAGAACATGCACGTATGATCCTAAAGTGTTGCTGACCACGATTAAGTTAGATTAGAATGAACAGACCATATTGCGATGCCCACTTGATGTAGTGCGGAATCACACGGCTGGCGACGTCGTGTGACCTTGTGTCCAAGATCAGCTCCGATGCCTCTCTTTTCATGGCTTTGATGTCCCCGTTGGATCCTTTGAAGAACTTGTAACCGGGGCCATCCACTCCTTGTTTCTTGAAATATTGGGCGATGGCGTATGGCCTCCATAGTAGACAAACCAACCCTCGCAGTAGAAGCGAGAGGAGGATGACAGCCAGAGTAGAGAACACAAGGGATGCAGCAGCAGCAGCAGCAGTAGCACCCATGAAAGAGAGGATAAGGGAGGCAATAGTAGCAGTGTCAATTATATAACATGATCAAAAATGAAGAGTGTGGGATTCATCCAACATGTGAGATCATCCGTGAGGTTAGCACAAGTAGAATTTTGACACCGAGCTCCAAAGCTCCCAAGGAATCTGACGTCCTCAAAACAAGAAATCCACGTTGACATCTATGGCAGAGACATCTATGGCACCGCCTTGTTTTCTCCGGAGGAGCTTGCAGTACTGTCTCCGGAACGACGTCGATAGGATTGTTATGGGCAATGGTGGCTGGCTGGCGCTCATGTCCGGGAGGAGGATGCTAGAAAATACAAAACAGGGAGACGTGGTGCGGTCTGGAAGCCAGGTTGGGGAGTCAAATTTGGCCTTTGTTTTATGAATATCTTATCCTATCCGATCCCTCCTCCCGAACAAAATCTCAAATTTTCCTTTCACGCATCTTCTCATCGACGTTCATTTCTTATCCTAACAACACAAGCGAAACATAAAAACAAGAAGAGTTTGGGGTTATTGGAATTCAGAGATGGGCAGGTTTAGGGTTCTATACAAGATATGAGCGAATAAGATGGTTCACTTGACTAACATCAAGTCCAACGTCAATGGACAAATGATTGTAATCAACAAGCACAAAATAACTGCATATGTCTGGAGAAGCCCAGATAATTCCTACTCTGCAAGATTTGCTAAATCCATCGGTTTTGTCTGGATAAAATGACTGAGGGACAGTCGACGTACGTTAATCGGCATGACATCATCTTCTCTTCCGAATTGACCTCGCATTAAGAAAATCATTAATCTTTCTCTGCAGCCCAAATCTAAGAATAGATCCAGTTCATAATTATCTGGAAAGATTTCACAAGCGATTGGCAGACAAAGATACTATCGATCCAACTAGAAATCTTATACCTAATTAATATGTACTTACAATTATTTTATTATATTTATTCTCACTCTCCTTGGAAGTAGACTATATCCATACACTCATGATAAGTGCTACCCTGCCAGCCTGAGAAGATTATGTCCGTGCGAAGACATGTTTGGCCCTCCACAATAAAACAGCAAGAAATTATTATTTTGCTAATGCTTTTCTGTTCTTGTTAAAAACTAAAGCTTGGGAGAAATAGGATTTGGCATGCTGCAGCTGCTGTACTTTACTGGGTCTGCTGCTTCCACAGGGATTATTAACAATTAAAGAAAAGAATCGAAGATCTATCCATATCAATCTGGATAACTGATGTTAATATGATCCAGAATTTCAATTGATCCGCCATTGATGGATTCTTCGTTTTGCATTGCCTAGTCTGAAGCCGATGGATGACGAGAGATGTAGAGATGGCCGCTTTGCCCGCTATATAAGCAGCAGAGATGGGTGTGGTTGTAAATTGATGGTATTTATCCAAGGCGTTGGTGTGTTTTTGTTTACTATTTCTCTTCTCGATCGACGATCCGCGGCGTCGATTAGTTGTTGCTTTGTTCATTCTTGTGGAATTATTCTTCTGTTTTGTGTTTTGTTGTTGATTTTGTTTTTGTTTTTGTTTTGATCGAGAAGAGTGTTTGTGTGCTGAGTATAAAGGTATGGTTTTGCGGGCTTTTTCCCGGCCGAGAGAGACGGCGTGCGGGGAGAAAGAGGCGCCGGTGTTCGACGCCGCCGTGCTCAGCGTGCAGGCCGACATTCCCGCGCATTTCGTGTGGCCGGAGGAGGAGAAGCCGAAGCCGGACGCGCAGGAGGAGCTGGTGGTCCCAATGATCGACCTCGGCCAACTGCTTTCCGGCGACGCGGCGGTGGCCTCGGCGGTGACGCGGTCGGTGGCCGCGGCCTGCGAGCGGCACGGGTTTTTCCAGGTGGTGAACCACGGCATCGACGCCGAGCTGCTGGCGGAGGCGCACCGCTGCGCGGATGTCTTCTTTCAGATGCCTCTCCCGGAGAAGCAGAGGGCGCAGCGCCGCCCTGGAGAGAGCTGCGGCTACGCCAGCAGCTTCACCGGCCGCTTCGCCAGCAAGCTCCCCTGGAAGGAGACGCTCTCCATCCACTTCTCTCCCGCGCTCGCCGGCGGAGGCGATGTCGTCCGGAAATACTTGATCACCACATTGGGCGAAGAATTCCGGCAGTTCGGGTAATCGAATCGAAACAAATCCTTTGCTACCTCGAAAATTAGTCCTCGATCCGTATCCAACCAATTGCGGACGGCGCAGGGAGGTGTACCAGAGTTACTGCGAGGCGATGAGCAAGTTGTCGTTGGAGATCATGGAGTTGCTGGGGCTGAGCCTCGGAGTCGACCGGCGACACTTTTGTGATTTCTTCGCCGACAACGACTCCATAATGCGGCTCAACTACTACCCACGGTGCTTGAAGCCGGAGCAGAC
This sequence comes from Boesenbergia rotunda, assembly GCA_024364735.1. NCBI lineage: Eukaryota > Viridiplantae > Streptophyta > Magnoliopsida > Zingiberales > Zingiberaceae > Boesenbergia > Boesenbergia rotunda. The sequence continues at coordinate 69,632 of JAGFNQ010009495.1, forward strand.
TCTGGGCACCGGACCGCATTGCGACCCTACTTCCCTCACCATCCTTTTCCAGGACCATGTACAGGGCCTCCAGGTCTTCGCCGACGGCCGCTGGCGCACCATCCGCCCCACCCACAACGCCTTCGTCGTCAACATCGGCGACACCTTCATGGTATTTACGGACTGTATACTCATTCTCTGTCTCTCTCTCTCTCTCTGTCTCTGTGTGTGTGTATATACGATCGTCGAGTAATAGTGCAGGCTCTGTCGAACGGGAGGTACAAGAGCTGCCTGCACAGGGCGGTGGTGAACAGAGAGACGCCGCGGAAGTCGCTGGCGTTCTTCCTCTGCCCCGCGAACCACCGGGTGGTGAGGCCGCCGGCGGAGTTGGTGGACGCGGAGCACCCGCGGGCCTATCCGGACTTCACCTGGCCGACCCTGCTCCAGTTCACGCAGAAACACTACCGGGCCGACATGAAGACGCTCGACGCCTTCACCGCTTGGATTCTCCGGCCCCCCGACGCGGCCGCTCCGTAATGCATGCGGCGGAGACGGAGGGACGCACGCCGCCGGATTTCATTTTTGGTTCTTAGTACGAATTAAGCTAGCTAAAGCCAAAATCGATCTCTGCTGATCTCTGTGAGGAGAACAACAAAAGACATTGCAGAGTGAAATTAAATTAAAATTAATATGATTAGTACCACAAATTAAAGAGGATGATGGATTTGATCTTGTCTGTCGATATAAGAAGAAAATCAACATAGCTAGCTAGCTCTTCTTCTTCCCTCCTCGATTAAAATCGATTGATATAAATGGAGGAGGGATTGCGATACCTTTCACCTCCTCACCTTGTCCTCTACCGGCGTACTGGTATTCTAAATAGACCTCTTTTCCGGTCTTGTCATGTAGCGTATACTGTCAGTGGAGACATCTGGCGATTGGATCTTGCCGGCCATAAAGAAGGATTCTTCAGGAACTCATCTTACTTTGGAGTCATGGCTAGCTGCGAATACTTGTGCCACATTAACAGCACAGCACAGAGAAAGCGAGAGGATAGAAAGGTTTGTCCTAAAATTAGGAGCTTGCTTATCACGTCCTATCATGTCATGATTGCTCTGAAGGGAACGATACAGACGATGAGTCATCAAATAGTAACGCACAAGAACGGTGATGAAAAGAAGATGATCGCACCCTACGAGATTAACGTGAGCGTTAATGAGAATGCATCGTAAAGTTTTCCGGCGGAGTCCACTCCGACGCTCCAGTCAAGAATGAGAATTCTTTTCGGAGGACAACGAGGAAGCATGATTTTGTTAAGCTCGAAAAGGTTATCCTCTTTACCTGGATGTCGAAGCGTCTGATACACCTGAGGGTTTGGTCACACGTGTCTCCACGTTCCTTAATCATCGGTTACATTATATCTTTTACGTAACGACCGCTGTGATCATTAAGACCTTAATTGTCGAGTGTAACAGACAATAATTATCCGATGACTTTCCTATTCTGAAAAGAGGAACGACTACTTGAAGTCGGATTATCTGATATATTGATCTTTGAGCTCCACTCTCCCGAGTCGGCCTCGGGGTCTTATCTCCTGAGCTAACCTCGGAGCCTTCATTTGTTTTATCGAGAGGGTCTCGGGGTCTGATACCCAGCCTGACCTTGGGGCTCCTGTCTATTCTTCCGAGGGAGTCTCGGGAGCCTGAAGCCTGACTTGACCTCGGGCGTCTGTCCTCTCAAGGTAATCTCGGAAGCCTGAAGCCTGACCTGACCTCGAGCGTCCGTCCTCCCGAGGTAGTTTTGGGAGCCTGACTACTCGGTCTGACTTTGGAGCTCTGATCTACTCTCCCGAGGTGGTCTTGGTATGACCTCGACGCTCAGGTTCAGTGGACCCTGACACGTAGCTTCTCCGTACCACGTATCCATCCTGGGATGCTCAACCCCATCACATGTCCCTCCCTTCAAGTCTAATCAAAGGAAGTGTGGTTGGCTGATTAGATAGGTGGTACAAGGAAGGGCAACTACGCATCTGTGGGTCTATATGTCCATTACTTCTCCTTTGGTGGCTTGTCGGGTCCGAGGAATCGAAACATTCGTCCCTTGGCCCGAGATAGTCTTTTGAATCAGTCCAAAAGTCCCTGTGAGTTTCGAAGCGAGGCAATGATAGCCGTCTATCACCCATTAAAATCGTATGAGGTCTCTTAATGGTGACAAAACATTTCCGCGTATGTAACCTTGCCACGTGTCTAGATCTTTTCTTCGTGATCTCTTGTTGATACGTGCCACAGGGTCATACCAAACGATAGCCGTAAAGAGGGTCGACGCCTCGAAATGGGCAGTCATTATCGTCGACGTGTTGTGCCCCCATTGTTCACACGAGGGTGACTTCTCCTTTATAAAAAGGGGAGGCGAAAATGCCCTCCCGTCTTCTTCCATCGCTGGCTATTAGATATCGTGCATTCCATTTTTGTTCACTAGAGTTTCACCTCGTTAAGGCTTCTTCTGCAAGCATAAGTCTCGTTCGTCCTTCTTCTTCTTCTTTTCACGACCATGGTTGGGAAGGAAAGGGAAAGAAGACTTAAGGCTAGGAAGAGAGATCGGAGGGGGAACAAACTTACCGTCCGGAGTGGTACGAAACCATTTCCTCTAGAGTTAAGTCGGAGACCCTCAACTCTAAAGCCACCAGCATTAGTCACAGCCTTGGTAAGTTTATATTTTATCAAATGATTGTTGATTCTAACTGATGTCCTTTTGTTTTTGTATTGTAGAGGACGTCATGCTGTCCCGGGCGATGAATAAGCTACTTAAGTGGGAGCAAGACAATGAGCAGGTCTTGGCCCCCCTCCAGCTCCCACCGCCTCGGCGGTCGACCCGGTTGAAGACTCGGAGGAGACGCCAGAACGGTCCAATGATCAAGGAGCCGCCCCCTCCCCCTCGCTCATTGAGATGGGAGATGATGAGGAAGATGTTGGGGCAATCTGTGGTTCAGAGTGACCATGTGTTTTGATGTTTGGGCAAAGGGTTTAAGTTAGGTTTACCCTTGTATTTGATATGTGTATTTGAGTGTGGAGGTTTGTAGGATACACATGAGCTTAGTTGGACGACTTCGGGAGCGGTGAAGGATGGCATGGAGGCAAGCCGTGGGCTTGTGTGCGCATTTGAGGGACCGTGGATAAAGTAAGGACAATGAGCCGAGAGAAGCGGACTTCGAGACATACGTGAAGGATGACATGGAGACAAGCCGAGGGCATGTGTGCGCATCTGAGGGACGAGAGCCAAAGTCGAAGAGGACATGCAGGCAACAGTTCGAGGCTACTAGATGAAGAGTCAACTAAGTTGTGAGGGTTCGAGTGCTGAGGGATTGTACTCGGGTAGGGAAACCCTGAGACTAAGTTGTGAGGGTTCGAGTGCTGAGAGAATTGTACTCAGGAAGGAAAACCCTAGGTTTAGAGGGCTGGCAGTCGACTGATTCTTGATCAGTCGACTGGTGTATGCCACAAAAAGATTAGTCGGCTGCAAATGGGGTAGTCGACTGATGATCAATCGACTGCAAATGGGGCAGTCGACTGGTGGTGGTTGGAAATTCGAGCGTTGGGGTTGCAACGGTCGAATTCAAGTGGGACGCCAGTCGACTGGTAACGGCCATATCAGCCTAGAGCACTATTTAAAGGAGTTCGGTTTTGGCTGAGAGTTCTTGACGAAATTGACTTTGGTTAAAGGCCAATTAGTAGTCTTTGTGCTCAGGAGTGTTGTCCGGATTGTGGCGAGGTTTCTCCACCCACAAGGAGCTATACGAGCTAGCTGGAGGTCTTCCGGGGAGTCATCCACCGACGGATCGGGATCGTCCACCTTACAGGCAGCCGTGGAGTAAGAGCTTCATCTTCGAACCACGTAAATATTTGATGTTAGCAATTGTTTGATATTGTTATTAGTATTTCCGCTTGCGCACGCTAACATTGTAGGAAGAGAAAATCAAAAATTTCTATTCACCCCCTCTAGCAAATGACAAGGTTCTAACAAGTGGTATTAGAGTGAGGATCGCTCGTCTACGGACTAACCGCTAGGAGAGCAAAAAGCTAGAGGAAATGGCGCTCGAAGAAAGATTAGGGGACGACATCAACATTTCACCTCCTTACGACCGAGAGAGTTTTGATTATTGGAGGATGCAAATAGAAGTATGATTCAACATGGATTGGGATTTAATGATCGCACTAAAATATCCATTTAAAGCCCCGAAGGATAAGAATAGGAAGAAGCTCCGACCAAAATATTGGACCAAGGAGTAACAAACATAATCAAAGGCAAATGAGAAGGTAATTTCAATATTACGTAAGATTTTGCTTAATGATATAATTAGTAGTGTAGGTCAATATAAGAATGCTCACGAGCTATGGAGTAAGATGATAGCTTTACATCAAAACCCTACACAAGCTCAAGTAGTAGAAGAGCCGGAAGAAATGAGCTTAATGGTCCAAGAGGAGGAGAAGGACCCATCGGATGAGGAAAGAAGCTCAACATCCGAAGAGGAGGAGAAAGAACAAAAAGATTCATCCATATGCTCAAGTGATGTGACGCAAGAAATTGAAAAATCATCCACTTCATCAAAGGGAGAAGAAGAAGTCTCCACTTCAAGGATTGAGGGGGAGGAAAGACCATCCTCAATACCGGAGCAAGAAGAAGTTCCCACCTCCACCAAAGCAAAGTCAAAGGACCACATTATTTGCTTTGGGTGTAATGGAAAGAGACACTATAAGGATAAGTGTCTGAAGGGTAAGAAAAAGGAGGTAAATCCTAAACCCAAGTCAATTCCTTCAAATTCTAAGATGGATAATAGGGAAAAGAATGAGAAGAAACATACAAGGTGCTTCACGTGTGGTGAGCTAGGACACTACCACATCAAATGCTCAAGGAAAAGTGAATTCAAGAAATTAGAGCATTTGAAGAAATGAGAGAAGAAGGAGAGGAAGAAAAACTCACATTAAGGGGGAGCTACAAGGGTAAGGGAGGTAATCCCTAACTTTAAATTTAAATATAATTCAAATTTAAACTCCTCCATGCATATTAGAGATAATGAAAACTATTTATCCATGCATAGTTTTGGTTTTAGATATCATGATAAAAATAGGGTTAATGTTGTATATCAAAACCCTAGGGAATTCATGCATCATAATAAACCTAGAACCTCTAGACCTAAGGATCAAAGCACAAATTCCAAGAAGGGGAGACACATGCCTAGAAAGGTGGGAAGGTCTAGGAATGTAACGACCCGACCCGTCGACTCGACCCCTCGGCCAGGGGTGGGAAGGTCGTAGGGCATGGAACCTAGAGAGCCGCCTGATAGGGCTAGAGGAGTCATGTCGCTACAAAGAATGCCCAAGGTGGATATGTTGGCTCTAGGGTTAGAGCTATAGAGTTGGAAAATCAAGTCTTGAGGGCAAGACTTGAAGAAATGGAGAAAACTCTAAATAGATTCACTATTGGATCTAAGGGTTTAGGTATCAGGTTGGGTAGTCAAAAACCCAACAATTATAGATCGGGTCTAGGATACCAATCTAAGTTCTCCGGTGCCAATGAAAAGAAATATGCTAGGGTAGCATATAACTATGGCAAGGCGGGAAAGTCCAAAAATGACAAGGGTGTGTCATTTAAAAGCAAGAAGAAAGTCTTAACTAAAGACAAGGGGTCAAAAGTTAAGAGGGTTAGGGTTGTAGACCAAGAGTCACCGGAGGTACACCGGTGTGATCTAGCGTTTGTTGAGTTACCTAGGGAGGTGGTTATGGCTAAGAGCTCAAGGAGGAGCTCTAGGAGCCAAGTTGAGACCCATGGTCTATGGATCCCGGGAGGATTTCTCTCGGGAGTCTAGATGGGTCATGGAGTGTGCCAAAGGAGTTGGAGACGGATTTGAGTCTCAATCCTAGGGGTTTGGCACATTGGATTTAAGTATCATGCATGAGAAATATGGCATTGGGGTCATAGAGCATGGAAATTAGTTTTTGATGTGTAGATGCCATGTAAATCAATGCTAGGGATGCATTGTGGTTTGGTATGGGCAGAGACATCAAGATGAGGTCAAAACTAGGACTTTAGGTCAAGGTTCAATTAAACCATTCAGCTAATTTTGAATTTTGTGTCAATCATGGGATTGGTGATAGATACATGCTTGAATGTATTTTTCCCAAGTAAACACGGGTACCACAAACCTCTCCATAAAATTTGAAAATTTTTGGAGATTTATGGAATTTCTGGTGCATTTCTGAAATTGGGTCAGAAATGCTGAAAATGAGATTTTCAGGGTGCCAGCCGACTGGGACAGAGGACAGTCGACTGGTAAAGGCTGATTTTTGTGTTTCAGCAGTCAAAAGGTGTCCAAATGATGTAAAACAAGTGTGCAATCTTATGGGGGGTTAGTACACTGTGGTTATGGTCATTAGAGGTTAAAAGATCCAATAAGAGGGAAATTGTTGGAGTCTTTTTAATATGTGGCAAAGGGGGAGAGGTGTTGGGTTTAAGTGGGAAACCAAACACTCCTTTGCAAGAAATCCTAGGTCAAAGGGAGCTTAGGTAAAATGGGAGCATTGTTGCTCATTTGGTGGCGTAAGGGGAACCTTGGAAAGGTTATTAAAAAGTCTTTTTAAGTCCAATGTAGGGGGAGCCTTGGAGAGGCTTTAAAAAGCCCATTTTGGTAAAAGTCCTAAACTCATGGGGAGGTTAGGCGTGGGGATGCCTTGTGATAGGATTCATGCATGTTTGCATTGCATATGCATTGGCGGTGTAAGTCTAAGGTGAAGCCTTGACAACGTAAGTCCAAATGGTTATTAGCTTTGTTTTTGCTATTTGTTTTTCCTAACTTAAACGTATTGCCAAACATCAAAAAGGGGGAGATTGTTGGGGCAATCTGTGGTCCGGAGTGACCATGTGTTTTGATGTTTAGGCAAAGGGTTTAAGTTAGGTTTACCCTTGTGTTTGATATGTGTATTTGAGTGTGCAGGTTTGCAGGATACACATGGACTTAGTTGGACGACTTCGGGACCGGTGAAGGATGGCATGGAGGCAAGCCGTGGGCTTGTGTACTTATTTGAGAGACCGTGGATAAAGCAGGGACGATGAGCCGAGGGAAGGGGTTGTTAGATGTGTATACTGAAAGACATGCTTCTTTTATATATATGAACATCTTTATTTTGAAAAGAGAATCACAACCACACTAGGTGCCTGTTTATATTAGTACATGCATAAAGTCCAATTACTTTGCATTGTAGATAACATGGTGTGTGGTGTCACACGGAAGATCATGTTATCAGTTCCTTGCTTAGTATAAATAGAGGCCCACAACCGAGATGGAATTGGACAATCCATCGGAATGGTTGTAGTGTAATTAGGTGTGGTTGGTCTTAACCATAGGATTACACTAGTGTGCTTTGAGTACATTGAGGAGGACCAAAACACGAGGTTATCTAATTTGTACTGACTCGATAATTGGATAGGACCTCAAACTTTATTATGGAGTACGATCCCTTAATCCCGATATAATAACGGGCATATATTATTAACTATTATTTCTTTAATTTACCAATGGGCGAGATCTATTCTGTTAGATCGATAGGCCCGGTAAGTTGGGAGATAATATTAATAATATGATGTACCGTTGATTATTGACGGAATCCATGTCCTGGTGAGTCGGGTTGATGATGCCCCCTTGATGAGCTCGAAAGGTTCATCATGCTAAACCCTGCAGGTAGATTTGATCCGGCATGATGATAAGATCGAGTAGTACTAGTCAAGGATCCAGAAGTTAATTAATTTAAATTGTCAGTAATTTAATTAATTAACGGGCATTCGAGATCTTAAACACGGGGGATGGACGACTCTTAATAAGTGGAGCCCATATGTAAATATGGGAGTTGGTGAGGTAAGTCAATGAGGGCCCTTTAGTGGAATGGATCCTCATTAATGGACCGGGTCCATTAGCAGGCCAAGATCCAACTCCTCCTCATGGTCCCTATCGTAGCCCTATAAACATCTCATGGTGGTATAGAACCAAGTTGATTATTAATCCGATAGATCACAAGAAACCCTAACCACACCTCTCTCTCTCCCTCTCCCTCTCCCTCTCGTTTCCCTTTACGGCGCCGAACGGAAGAGAAAAGTGCTCTTCTCTAATTAATTGCAACACATGCAATTTAGTTTGCTTTTCTCTAATTAATTGCAATGCATGCAATTAAGTTTGCTAATTGCAACGCATGCAATTAAGTTTGCAATTCTGCAAGTTAATTGCAACGCATGCAATTAAGATTGTTCTTTTCCAATTAATTTGCTCTTGTTGAACGCATGCAATTAATTTGGCCAATGGGAGAGGGTAAGTCACTCGGCAACTTCGGCTGACTAAAAAAAAAAGAGAGAGGGCTGCTCACGTCTCTGAAAGGCTACAATTTTTCCAAGAAAATGAGCGATCAGCGGCTGTTCTTCTCTTCTGCATGGCTGCAGATTTTCTTCAGCCTTTGATCAAGCACCGCTGATGGTGGAGAGTTCAAGTTGCGCACGGCAACTTGCTGCAGCAAGGCTGTAGTTCTTCTCCAGCCATGGATCAGCGCCCCTTAAGCCTTGGGGAGTTCAAGTTGCGCACGGCAACTTGATGCAGCCAAATCTTGTGAGCAGAAGGTCTTCGGTGGTAGTCAGGCAATTCAGGCATATTGGAGAAAAGGTCACGGCAACTTCTTGTGGAGAATTTATTCTCCAAGCGAAGTTGCTAATTCTCCTAGAAAGGTTGCTCACAGCAACTTGTGGAGAATTTTTTTTTCCAGCCTAAGTTGCTCACGGCAACTTGGAGCAAAGTTGCTCAGACAAGTTGCTGGGGACTCAGGTACCGACGGCGGAGGGGAGGAGAAGTAGGGTTTGTGTTTGGATTATTTTTTTCTTGGAGCGGCCGGCGACATCCCTTGGTTAGGGATTGGTTGGCGCATGGAGAAAGGATTGACTTGGTGATCACGGTTCTTGGTAGATTGTCGCCCATACGACGTCCAAGAGGAGAGGGTCATACGGTAGAAGATCGTAAGGTAACGGAAGGTATATTCTTCCTTGGCTCCTTTCATTCTTATTTGTACCTTATTCAATTGTCTCGCCATTTCATGTTTGTTATTTAATTATTTTGATTGTGAATCATAGTCAATAATTATTTAACTGGACCCCGACCATAAACACAAAAGCCGGCGATCAACTCGTCGCCTTTTCCGCGGTCGAACGGTCGAGCAAATTGCAAGACCAATTTTGGTAATTGGCTAAGTTGCAATCTGAATCGTTCGATACGGCACGAGACAGTCGATGGGAAACGACTCTCTATTCAGATTAAATTTTTTTAATCCGTAGGCATAGAGAAGTCTCTCGGATCGACCAGGTATCCGCTTAGGAAACCCACCAAGCTATACCCAACAGGGGCTTCGAGGCATACGTGAAGGATGACATGGAGACAAGCCGAGGGCTTGTGTGCCTTCTGAGGGGCGAGAGCCAAAGTCGAAGAGGGCTTGAAGGCAACAGTTCGAGGCTGCAGGATGAAGAGTCAACTGAGTTGTGAGGGTTCGAGTGCTGAGGGATTGTACTAGGGTAGGGAAACCCTGGGACTAAGTTGTGAGGGTTCGAGTGTTGAGAGAATTGTACTCAGGAAGGAAAACTCTAGGCTTAGAGGGTTGGCAGTCGACTGATGCTTGATCAGTTGACTGATTTATGCCACAGAAAGATCAATCGACTGCAAATGGGGCAGTCGACTGGTGGTGGCTGGAAATTCGAACGTTGGAGTTGCAACGATGGAATTCAAGTGGGACCAGTCGACTGACCTTGGAGCAGTCGACTGGTAACGGCCATATCAGCCTAGAGCACTATTTAAAGGGGCTTAGTTTTGGCTGAGAGTTCTTGACGAAATTGGCTTTGGTTAAAGGCAAATTAGTAGTCTTTGTGCTCAGGAGTGTTGTTCGGATTGTGGCGAGATTTCTCCACCCACAAGGAGCTACACGAGTTATCCGGAGGTCTTCCGGGGAGTCATCCACCGACGGATCGGGATCGTCCACCTTACGGACAACCGTGGAGTAGGAGCTTCATCTCCGATCTACGTAAAGGTTTGATGTTAGCAATTGTTTGATATTGTTAATAGTATTTCCGCTTGCGCACACTAACATTGTAGGAAGAGAAAATAAAAAATTGTTATTCACCCCCCTCTAGCAAACGACAAGGCCCTAACAGAAGAGCCTGCACCTCAGGCTCTTGTGCCTCAGGCTTGTCCTTCGACGGCCAAAGCAACTGGGAAGACGAGGCAGAAGAGGCTCGCCCATCGGTCAGCTCCTCAACCCCCTTGGAGGAGGTTGAGGAAACACACCCCCCAGAGCTCCCAACAATCGCCGAGGATGAGGATACGATGCCCCTCTCCAAGCCCTTCAAACAGGCAACCCCTCCAGCGACGGGGCATCATACCGCCATCGCCACCCCGGCCAATTCCTCGGACGTGCTGAAAGGCAAGCAGGCAGTGCCAGCAGAGCCCCTGCTGACCAGTGCGCGCTTGTGCAGAAAGGTCCGTGTGGTGGAGAAGGCGACCTCTCGAGGTCCTCAACCAGTGCAGTTGAGGGAGGCCTCTTCTGCTCTGAGTCTGCTCTGCACAGCGTCCGTCACCGAGAGCACCTTCTCTCGGAGTTAACGAAGACCCTCACCCATAAGGTGAGCCATTTGGCCCGAGAGAAGGTGTGCTTTGAGGAATGGGAGGCGAAGTTGTCGAAGGACATTCGCCTCCTACCTGAAGCTTCGGGCCGAGCTTAATCGACACTCCTAGCGACCACAGAGTAGCTCGAGAAGGCCCAGGTTGCTCGGGACCAATTATCATCAGAGGCAACAGAGCTGAAGACTGCACGGGACCAAGCTATGGAAGAACTACAGACATATAAGGCCGATGAAGAGTCCCGACAGGCGAAGGCGAAGGAGGCGTTAAAGACCAAGTTTCTCCAATCCGACGAGTTTGGGGACCTCCTGGCTAGCGAAATGCCAAACCGGTTGAAGCAAAACTTCAATGGAGCAGTCCAGCAGATCTGGTTGGTGGGAGTACTGAAGCCGAACGCCGACCTCAGCTTCCTCAGCGTCATTCAGGCTTGGGAGGAGCTGCCACCCAAGGAGAAGGAGTTGTAGCCGCCGCCTCTTGTTTTGTATTTTGCCATTTATATATTTTCTTTTTTTCCAAATGTATGTCAAATGTAATCATCCATTTTGAATGAAACATTTTTGTACTATTGTCTTGTGTACTCCTGAGTATGTCTTTTTCTGGGATACATATGTCTTTTGCCTCATTTTCTTTTATTCTCTTGTACCTTGTAAAACTATACTCTAAATTGAGTGAAGCATGTTTATCTCCCGTGTCTTTTTCTTTCAGTGTATGCTTGAATGACTAATTTCAACTTATGTTTGTCTTGTATGCTTGATTGAATACACTCCTCCTGGTCGGACATCCGCAGCACCACGACCAGGCCTACACATCTCGGGCATCCACAGCAACACGAGATGGCAGGAGTTTATGCTCCTCCTGGTCGGGCATCCGCAGGACCACTACCAGGCATACACATCTTGGGCATCAGCATGACCACGAGATGGTAGGAATTTATGTTTCTCTTGGTCGGGCATCTATAGCACTACGACCAGGCATCACATTTTGAGCATCCGCAACACCACGAGATGGTAGGAGTTTATGCTCTTCCTGGTCGAGCATCCGCAACACCACGACCAGACCTACACATCTCGGGCATCCGCAGCATCACGAGATGCTAGGAGTTTATGCTCCTCTTGGTCGAGCATCCACAGCACCACGACCAGGCCTACACATCTCAGGCATCCCCAACACCACGAGATGGTAGGAGTTTATGCTCCTCCTGATTGGACATTCGCAGCACGACGACCAGGCCGACACATCTCGAGCATCCGCAACACCATGAGATGACAAGAGTTTATGCTCCTCCTAGTCGGGCATCCGTAGCACCACAACCAGGCCTACACATCTCAGGTATCCGCAACACCATGAGATGGTAGGAGTTTATGCTCCTCATGGTCGGGCATCCGCAACACTACGACCAGGCCTACACATCTCAGGCATCTGCAGCACCACGAGATGGTAGGGCTTTTACTCCTCTTGGTCGGGCATCCACAGCACCACGACCAGGCCTATACATCTCGGGCATTCGCATCACCACGAGATGGTAGGACTTTTACTCCTCCTGGTTGGGCATCCACAACACCACGACCAGGCATACACATCTCGGGCATCCGCAACACCACGAGATGGTAGGGCTTTTACTCCTCCTGGTCGGGCATCCGTAGCATCATGACCAGGCCTACTCATTTTGGGCATCTGTAGCACCACGAGATGGTAGGGCTTTATGCTCATCCTGGTCGGGCATCCGCAGCACCACGATTAGGCCTACACATCTCGGGCATCCGCAGCACCACGAGATGGTAGGAGTTTATGCTCCTCCTGGTTGTGCAACCACAGCACGACGACCAGGCTACACATCTCCGGCATCCGCAGCACCACGAGATGGTAGGAGTTTATGCTCCCCTTGGTCGGGCATCTGCAGCACCACAACTAGGCCTACACATCTCGGGCTTTCGCAACACCACAAGATGGTAGGAGTGTATGTTCACTTGGTCAGGCATCCGGAACACCACGACCAGGCCTACACATCTCGGGCATCTGTAGCATCACGACCAGGCCTACATATCTCGGGCATCCGTAGCACCATGAGATGGTAGGAATTTATACTCCTCCTGGCCGGGCATCCGCAGTACCACGACCAGGCCTACACACCTCTAGCATCCGCAGTACCACGAGATGATAGGAGTTTATAAGCAATTGCACTGGGTCTTCTTGGTGAGACATCTTGTTCATTTCATTATTGAAACTGTAACGCAATAGAAATACATAAACAAGTACATATTGTATCTCACAAGACTCACCGAGTATGATAGGGTTAGAGGTGATTTGCATGCCATGACATATCCAGCTTTTTGCCCTTGTCATCTTGTAGATAATAGCTACCTCCGGTGTGCTTCTTGACGACTGTGTAAGGTCCACTCCACTGCGGCTCGAGCTTTCCGGGGTCATCGACTGGCTTGATTCTCTTCTAGACCTTGTCTCCGACTTAGAAAGCTCGGGTGATCACTCGGCGATTGTACGCTTGCTGCATACGTTGCCAATATGCGACCAGTCGGATAGCTGCCTTGTCCCGTACCTCTGCCACCATGTCTAAGTCAATCAACCATTCTTGATCATTGTCTTCCTTGTTGTAGTGCTTCTGCCGGATGGACTCCTCGCCGACTTCCACCGAAATTACCGCCTCCGCTCCATACACCAGATTGAAAGGACTCTGGCATGTTCCCTCTCTTAGAGTGGTGCGGTACGACCATAAAATGCTTGGGAACTCTTCTACCCAGCTGCCTCCAACGTGGTCCAACTTTATCTTGAGCCCCCTAATGATCTCCCTATTGATGACTTCTGCTTGACCATTGCCTTGGGGATATGCGACTGAAGTAAAGGCTTGGCGAATACCCAGTCCTTCACACCTTTGTTTAAGTTTGCGCCCTGCAAACTATTTGCCGTTATCTGATACTAGCTTATAAGGGATACCATACCTACACACTATATCCCTCCAGAGGATCTTCATCACGGCAGCTTCCGTGATGTGCGTAAGAGGTTCAACTTCAACCCACTTTGAGAAGTAGTCGACGAGCACCAATAGGAACTTCTTCTGCCGGGGCTTGATGGGAAAGGGACCCACAATGCCCATTCTCCACTGATCGAATGGGAAGGAGATTGTGGAAGCTCGAAGTAGTTCCGTGGGGCGATGAGTGATATGTTGATGCTTTTGACAGGCCTCGCATCCAGCGATGAACTTGACGACATCTGCTTACAGCGTTGGCCCAAAGTATCCAACCAGGATAATTTTCCTAGCTAGGGATCGCCCCCCTACATGGCTCCCGTAAATGCCTTCGTGTATCACTCGCATAATGTAGTTGGCTTCCTCTGGACCGACATACTTGAGCAGAGGCGGGCAAATGCTCTTTTGTATAGCTGCTCCTCGACCAGCATGAACTTGGAAGCTCGACGGGGGAAAAGTTGAACTTCTTTATCGCTAGTCGGTGTAGCTCTGCTCCGCAAGAATTCCACATATGACCTTCTCCAATCGAGTAATCCAGCGTCAATGACCTTCTCCTCTATCTGAGCCACCATTCCTTCTGTAGTGCTGGGCTTATCCAACGTTCAAGAGGTAATGGAGCTGGCCAACTTGACTAGCTTGTTTGCCATAACATTGTTGGCTCTGGAGATCTTGTGCAGGACATCCTCGATGAAAGAGGACCTCAGCTGCTCATAAATGACCACATACTTTTGCAGGCATCTTCCACTTGCTTGGCTGCTTGTAACCCTGCTAGAATCACCTCATATTCGGCTTCGTTGTTGGTGGCCCAGAAGTGGAGTTGGATGGATAAATGTAATGTATCTCCCCTGGGAGAAACCATCAGAACTTCGACCCCGCTGTGCTTGCTGTTGGAGGAACCATTAACATAGATTTTCCATACTCCATTGGCTTCAGGCTCTGGGACAGCTTCGAGTATGAAATCAGCAAGAGCTTGTGCTTTGATGACAGTATGGGAATGGCAGCATGAAATCCCACCGAGAACTTGATCTTTTGGTGGTAGACTGAGACCACCGCCTAGAGTAGGCTGAGCGCTGAACTCCCCAGGATGACGTTGTAGGACGATGAGGCATCCACGATCATGAAGGGAGTCCTCCTCGTCCTCTCTAGCATATTATCTCCCCGCGATAGGGATAGGGAGATTTGCCCTATCGGCTACACTCGGTATCCGGTAAAGCCGAAGAGAGGGCTGGAGACCGGATGCAACTCATCCTCGTCGATTTGTATCTGGTCTAGAGCCGCCTTATACAGGATATTGATAGAACTACCTGTATCCATAAAGACATGCTTAACCTCGTAGTTAGCTATGTATGCGAGGATTACCAATGCATCTTTATGGGGAGGTACCACGTCCTCCAGATCATCAGGGTCGAACGAAATAACCGGGCCCTGGCGCTTGTCATTGCTGGTCCCGATGGCGTAGTTCTCCATCCGACGAGTATGGGCCTTTCTCACCCGATGAGAATCTCCTCTAGTAGGTCCCTCGGAGATCACTCCCACATGGCCCAATGGAGGCTCGCTTGCCGGAGCTTTGCCCATCTTGGGATCCCTTTCGGGGGAGATAGATTGGCGGAGCACTATCTCTTGACTCCTTCCTCTTGAATGCAACCGGGATCGCTGCCCGACTCTATCATCCTCGGATTGCCGCCGACACGGGGAAGGACTCCGCCAAGGGGATTGTCGTTGGTGCCCCGCTTTATTCCACTGCTTGCGACGCTTGGTATCTGCATCCTGAGACCCGCTTCTCTTCAAGGCGTAGCACTCCTCTGTAGAGTGTGTTGTACTGCCGTGGAAGTCGCAGTACTTCGGTGGTTCAGGCTCCGCGGTATCGATCGTCTCCACCAGCCTCTTCTTACTAGCTCAGTGGTCTTTCCTAGAACGAGGATCCTTCGTCTGGGCTGGTGCGGGTGGTTCTCTTCTCTTGGATCGTACCGAGATCTGCATAGGGGCTCTGATTGGATCTTTACGGCCAGTGTCCTGCACCTCCTCGACGTTGACGTGCTTAACGAAGCACCCCAATAAGTCATCGAAACTGGTTGGCGGTTTCTTCACCAGTGATCAGAAGAAGCCACCTTCGGAGAGTCCCTACGTAAAGGCACTGACAAGAATCTCTGAAGTAAAGGTTGGCACATCTTGAGCCACCCGATTGAACCACTGGATATAATCCTTCAGCAGTTCTTTCGCCTTCTGTTTGAGGGCGAACAGGTTGAACGTCGTCTTATGGTATTGACGGCTGCTGGCAAAGTGGTGCAGGAAAGCGGTTCTGAACTCCAGGAAGGAGTTTATAGAGCCTTGGGGCAGCCTCTGGAACCATCTCTGGGTGGCTCCTGACAAAGTGTTCAAGAACACCCGATACTTCAAACCATCTGTGTACTAGTGTAAGAGAGCTGCGTTCTCGAACTTGCAGATGTGGTCCTTTGGATCCATCTTCCCATCATAGTCAACAATTCCTGGACCATGAAATTGATTGGGCATGGAGTCCTCAACGATATCCGGAGAGAAAGGCATAGATGGAACTTTAACCCCGGTCCTTCCTCCTGCCGTAAAGCGCTGGAGGTGACAAAGTGTGATCTTTCCAAGTCCCCCAAGGAATCTCGCCAAGGCGCTGGAGATGTCTTGTCGGTCTCAACGGGGGTAAGACAGATCTTCGGTTGTGGTGGTGCGAGGCAGAAATTCTTGGAATTTCGCCTTACACCGAAGCTGCTCGCCGTGAGGCGGCTTGATCGATTTGGTGTTGTTCCAACGCTCCCTTGACGACGTTGGCGACTAGGTGATCTAACTCCTCCTTCGTCAAGATGATGGGTTGTCCCTTTGGATCTGCCATCACGGTGCTCCTTCAGGTGCTTTGATTACTTTCCCACAGACGGCGCCAAACTTGCTCTGGAAGGGAACGACGCATACGGCAAGTCACCAAAGAGCAGCCCATGAGGACGGTGACGGGGAGAAGACGATCGCGCCCTGCGAGATTAACACGAGCGTTAATGGGAATGCACCGGAAGGTTTTCCTGTGGAGCCCACTTTGGCGCTCCAGTTAGGAATGAGAATTCTTTTCGGAGGACAACGAGGAAGCAAGATTTTGTTAAGTTCGGAAAGCTTACCCCCTTTACCTGGATGCCGAAGCACCTTATATACCTAAGGGTTTGGTCACACGTGTCTCCACGTTCTTGTTGGGTTCTCCCGGCACAAAAAACATAAAACGCAACGGAAACAAGAACCCTCGAGCGATCCATGCGAAAGAAAACTCGTATATGTTAGTGATATGAGAAAAGTGTCCTAAGGCAATCGCCTTATGATTGTAATCATTTATTTTAATAAATGAATATTTTGTTGGGACCGATTGGCGAGCTAGAGGGGGGGTGATTAGCTCGGATTCGCTTGTAGAAGATTTGTCGCGGCGGAAGACTTCAAGCAATCGCTAACACAAGGATTTACTTGGTATCCACCCCGGCCGGGTGACTAATCCAAGGATCCACTCTCCTCACACTCTCATGCACTATGAAAGTCTCCTTCTTGAGGTGGAGAAACCTCTTACAAGCTTTTACAAAGAAACAACAAGAATCCAAAGCAAAATACAAATTAAAATCTTACAAGATTTACACAAATGAATCCTCTTGCTTTTCTTGCTTTCTTCAAGCTTGGAATTGCCTCTAGAACCTTGGAAATGCAGCAGCACTAAGCTCCAAGGCTTCCCTTGAAATGGCAATGAAGTTGGAGAAGAAGAGGAGAAGCGTTGCGGTCAAAACCTGCGCGAAAGATCTTATACCCGTCGCCTAGGGTTTGGTAATCGATTACCCAATCGATTACCACGTCACACTTAGCCGTTCAACGGCTAGTTTTCGAACCGTAATCGATTAGCCAATCGATTACCATTGCCCTGAATCGATTACCCAATCGATTCAGAGCCTCTCTGTTCTCTCGCGCAAACCGCCCTAATCGATTAGCCAATCGATTACCGATACCCTGAATCGATTACCCAATCGATTCAGGACCCTTCTGTCCTCTCGCGAAAACCGCTCTAATCGATCACCTGATCGATTGGCCCAATCGATTGCCCAATCGATTGAGTTCACCCTAACTTGTTCCCACAAGTCCAGGATCCCCTACCAAGTGTCCGGTCAACCCCGTTGACCAACTTGGATTTCTACTGCCTAGCTCCCAGCTCGGACTTAACCTGGTTCCCAACCAGATTTGCCTAACCCTCGAGTTAGGTCTAGTCTCTCGGTAGACTTCCACCTTGCCAGCATGCGATCTCCCCGATCCATCTGGACTTCACCTAGTCCCACTAGGTGTGCCTAGTCCCACTAGGTCTTTTGCCATGCCAGCGTACGATC
This sequence comes from Boesenbergia rotunda, assembly GCA_024364735.1. Lineage (NCBI taxonomy): Eukaryota > Viridiplantae > Streptophyta > Magnoliopsida > Zingiberales > Zingiberaceae > Boesenbergia > Boesenbergia rotunda. The sequence goes on from JAGFNQ010009495.1 coordinate 87,651, forward strand.
TCCCCGATCTACCTGGACTTCACCTAGTCCCACTAGGTCTGCCTAGTCCCACTAGGTCTTTTGCCGTGCCAGCGTACGATCTCCCCGATCTACCTGGACTTCACCTAGTCCCACTAGGTCTGCCTAGTCCCACTAGGTCTTTTGCCATGCCAGCCTACGATCTCCCCGATCTACCTGGACTTCACCTAGTCCCACTAGGTCTGCCTAGTCCCACTAGGTCTTTTGCCGTGCCAGCGTACGATCTCCCCGATCTACCTGGACTTCACATAGTCCCACTAGGTCTGCCTAGTCCCACTAGGTCTGCAGTCAACCTTGACCCACTTGACTTCCTACGACATTCAAACATTTTTGTCACATACAAACATCAATGTCAAACATCGAAACATACGACCTCAAGCTCACCCGAACTTTGTCAAACTAGGTCAACTCTGACCTAACCAAGATTGCACCAACAATCTCCCCCTTTTTGATGTTTGATAATATGTTTGAGAAAGACTAATCCCTATTAGCCTTTCACGCTTTTCTCCCCCTTTGACACACATCAAACACTCTCCCTGAGAGTCTATATGGTCAAAGGTATACCCAATGAAAATCCCATACTTTTCATTGAACCTATGCTCAACCTTGAGCACTCATGAAGATTCCCAATCTCCATAAAAAAAATAAAAATTCAATCACATGTTGTTAAGGAAGACCTCCCCCTCAAAACATGCTCTAAACCTCTATCATTGCACCAACAATGATTTTTGAGTTTCTAAACCATTAGGAAAACTCAACTTGAGGTGATTTAGATTTTGGGATTCAAAACTTGAACCAAAACCTCTCCTTAACCCTTAAATGTTCACCGAACCGTTTCCCTTTTTGATTTCACAATGAAATTTACCCAAATATACTTATAAAAGTATTCCAAAGGGTTAGGGATTGGTAGGTTACTCAAAAATGGGTTAATGGACTGAAAACTGACAGTTTCAGTCTCACCAATCGATTGGTGTTGGGAACCAATCGATTAAACTAGCCTTAATCGATCAACTGATCGATTACGCGAGCTCCTGTTCTCGCAAAAAGGTCGACCAATCGATTGACCAATCGATTGGCTATGGTCCCAATCGATCACCTGATCGATTGGGAGTTTCTGAAATCTGAAAAACAATTTCAGATCCGAAATTCAGAAACCCCTAAATAATTCTACAAAATTCAAAAAATTCTAAAATTTTGTGTAGACATTATTTATACCATATACTATCAAGGAAAAATAATTTTCTATAAAAATAACCTCCTTTTTCAAAGATTGACACAAAATTGGAAACCATTGAAATACTTCAATGTTTTACTCTATTTTGTATCCATTTAATCAATGATGAGTGCTATCAAAAAATAGTCTTCACCAAGGTTTTCCACGATAGTTTTAAAATGTTTTTCAAAAACAATATCCAACCATGTTCCTTGGGCTAAATGCACATGACTTGTACATTAGCTTTCCCAATGATTGGAGTTCATTGAATCTCATGTTTTGATGATACTAAAACTCAAAAAGTGCACTTTATCAACACTTTGAGTTTTGTTCATCTTCCTAACATCTTACTTGTTTCTAATGTGTCTCAAAAACACATACAAGTCATCTTATAGTCTTAGTGAGATGTGAAAGTCATGGTCTCCCTAATCTAAGGGTTCATGCATTTCTACCTAGGCATTATAAACCTTGATCATCCACTTTGGATGCCAATTAATGCCAATGTCCTTAATTTCAATTAAAATTGACTAAATGCATGATTATGACTATGACATGCATCATATTAGGTTTTTCAAAAGAAATTATAGCTAAATGATGCATGAATGACATGACATGTAATATTCTCATAATAAATATGAGATATGGATTATTGATGTCATGCATGTGATAGGGCATCCAAAACATGGCATATAAGCATAAAAGAAAATACCTAGATTTCCTATCTAAGTATCAATAACTCATCGCTAAGCCATTGATAATCCTAAATTTGCCCTAATTTCCAAGATAAAGCCAAAACTCCCCAACTTGGCCTATCTTTGGATTCTAACCTAGTTGTGCCAACTTTATTAAGATTAGTCTTCCAAAAATATAGATTGGCACAAATTTACTCCTCCTAGAGTAAATAAATGAATCCTTCATTTTCAAGGGTAATAATTCCTTGAAAATGTCCCAAAGTGTCAACTTCATCAAGGTTGGATTAACTACCCTTCCAATTAGAGTTGACACTCCCTAGACCTATCTAGGGTGTGGCGAACACACTCTTAGGAACCCAAAACCTATTGGTGCTCCTTGGGTGTTCTAGGTATTCACTAGGGATGACTTCCCTTGATACCTTCTTGAAGACTTTCTTAGGCTTCTCCGAAGCCTTAGTCACCTTTGTCTTGTCTTGGTCAACTCTAGGGATGGCTTCCCTTGCGACCTTGACTTGACTCCTAGACCTAGATTTAGTTCCATATTTATATGGAACTCTATGATAGGATGGACCATCATCCTTAGTCTTAGGTTTGTACCCCAAACCTCTCTTGCTCCTAGAGGGTTCTTGATTTCCTAAATCTAGGTTTTGATCCTTAGGTCCCTTAAATAGATTTTCTATTCGTTTGAGGGATTTTTCTAATTTATCAAGTTTTGACCTCAAAACTTGATTTTCAATCATTACCTCCTCAAGGCTTGGTTTTCTAATATAGCCTTGGTAATTTTTCTTTTTGGCTTTGGATTGGGTAGGTCTATCCTTAGATGATCTAAAATCTTCCCTATCCTTGGTTGTGGTAGACCTAGCATGAAAGGCTCTATATTTTTCTTTTGGTTTCTCAAACCTCCTATTTTCATGATAAATAGTATTGAAATGATGATAATTATTTTTAGCATGCATATTATCATGATTTAAATAAGTACCATTACCTAATGGTACCTTAGTGTTATTCTTGGAGGCTCCCCCTTGACTTGAGCTCCTCCTTTTAGCCTTGGTGGAATTCTTCCCCTTTGGACATTGATTTCGATAATGTCCCTTTTCTTTGCATGAGAAGCACACAATGTGCTTCTTATCCTTCTTTGCTACGGGGCCGACCTCCTTTGGCTTCTCTTTGGTCTTGGGTGCCACTAGCACCTTCTTCTTGACCAATTTTGGACACTTACTCTTATAGTGTCCTCTTTCCCTACACTCAAAGCAAATAATGATTTTTATTTTTACAAATTGAAATTTTTATACCTTTGCTTGTAGGGGTATGGCATGACTCTTCACTTGATCCGGAAGTAGATACTTCTTCTTTCCGGAGTTAATGGC
>JAGFNQ010009496.1:0-17025 GCA_024364735.1 Boesenbergia rotunda
TTACCTCCTTTGAGTCACTCATATTGAATTTCTTGAGCATCTCTTGAGTGTATTTGGATTGATGCACATGAATTCCTTCTCTTGTTTGTTTGATTTCAAGTCCAAGGAAGAAAGTCAATTCTCCCACTAGGCACATCTCAAACTCACTCTCCATATGCTCAATGAACTCCTTCAAATATCCCTTGTTGTTGGAGCCACAAATTATGTCATCGACATATACTTGGGCTACAAAAATATTTTCACCATCTCTACGTAGGAATAGTGTAGGGTCTATTTAACCTCTCACGAAGCCTTTTTCAATCAAAAATGTTGACAACCGCTCATACCAAGCACGAGGTGCTTGTTTTAGCCTATAAAGAGTCTTCTTTAGCTTAAACATGTGGTTTGGAAATTCGAAATTTTCAAACCCCGATGGTTGTTCAACATAGTCCTCTTCTTTAATGAAACTATTTAAGAAGGTCGATTTCATATTCATTTGATAGAGTTTGAAACCTCTATGTGCTGCAAATGCAAGCATCAATTGAATGGACTCTAATCGTGCCACGGGAGCATATGTCTCATCGTAATCAAGACCTTCAACTTGACTATAACCCTTGGCTACTAAGCGTGCCGTGTTTTTTACAATTTCTCCCTTATGATCCAATTTGTTCTTGAAGACCCATTTAGTTCCAATAATTGTGGTCTTCTTAGGTCTAGGAAGTAAGTCCCAAACTCGGCTTCTCTCAAATTGACTTAACTCATCTTGCATAGCAATAATCCAATCGGGATCATGTAATGCCTCGTCAACTACTCTAGGTTCAATTAAAGAAATCAAGGTGACCACATTGGCCTCATTCCTCAAGAATGATCTAGTTCTAACTCCATGATGGATATCTCCAACAATTTGATCTTGGAGATGACTAGAGGCTAACCTAGTTTGCCTTAGTGTTGGAAGTGCTTCTTGGATGGTTTCACTAAACACTGGCTCAGACTCAGGGTCATGCTGAGCTCCATGTAGTCTAGGCTCACCATCATCAGACTCATCTGCAACACCTCCAATACTTGGACTTTCATCCAATCATAATCTCCTAAGTTCGAATTGAACTCCTTCTACATCTCCTGAATGATCAATCACTTTTGGGGTCTCCTCAAATGTAACATCAAAAGATTCTTCAACTAACCTAGACTTCTTGTTGTAGACTCGGCAAGCTTTGCTGACAAAGGATTACCAGACAAGTATCCCTTCATCAGCTTTTGTTGAGAACTTTCCAAGATGATCCTTGGTGTTTAAAATGAACACCTTACACCTAAACACCCGAAGATGTATAACTGTAGGCGGTCATCCAAACCAAAGTTCATATGGAGTCTTCCCTAAAAACCTATGGATAATGACTTGATTTTGCACATAGCAAGCTGTGTTTACAGCTTCAGCCCATAAGTAGCTCAGTAAGGAGTACTCATTAAGCATGCTTCGTGCAGCCTCTTGTAGAACTCGGTTCTTCCTCTCTACAACACCATTTTGCTGTGGTGTTCTAGGAGTAGAGAACTCATGTCTATATCCTTTCTCTTGATAAAATTCTAAGAACCTATGATTTTGAAATTCGCCTCCATGATCACTCCTAATGATTTTGATTGTTGTAGATTTTTTATTTTTAGTTCTTCTAAAAAAGAAATAAAAATGTCTAAGGTTTAGTCCTTATGTTTTAGAAAATAGGTCCATGTATATCTAGTAAAAACATCAACAATCACAAAATAATATCTACTATCATTCAATGAAACTATGGTACTGCAATCAAACAAGTCCATATACAATAAATCTAAAGCGAACACTGCTCTGATATCAATTATATGATCGTAGAGAGCGATAGAGGAGGGAGTGAATATTACTTCAAAAAAACGTTTCTGAATTAAACGAATTACGTTGCGGAATAAAAGAGAACACAAGAAAATAATTGCTAACACAAGTTTGTTTTACTTGGTTTGGAGTCTTGTGATGACTTCTACTCCAAGGTCCATGGTCTTTGACCGTTTACTTTGAGCAATTCTATAATTCACAAATGTGTATAAGAATGTAATGTTTAAGTACAAGAATAACAAAAAGAAATACCGACAACTTCAAATAAAATGAAGGAAAAGTGTGTCATTGTTGGAGTAACGTTTCGTCGTCTTCTGATTGTTTCGGCGCTGCACACAAGAGCACAATTAATGTAGGAAATTAATGTTGAGTCTCTAGTGGAATAACGATTATATAGGGTTATACAGGCGCTTCTATAGGCCTCGTGGGCACCCTTATCCCTTCGATCCAACCGCAACCTTATCCCTACTTGGTCCAAGGTTTATCTTTACTCAGGCGCTTGACTATTTTCGGGCGCCTGTGTTGCTGATGTGGAACCTCCATTCAGCGTGCGCCAACTCAGCCCAACCCTGGCTGAGTCACAGGAACACGAGCACCCGAGTCTTTCGGGGAATGCGTCCTCATATACTTTACTCTGAAGAAGTTACATGTTGCTAATCGACACTTCCGGTTGGACTTTTGCTCGACCTCTAAAGATTCCAGATCTCGCGACGTTCGTACCTCGACCCGTTCCTACTTATGTCTGTTATCCTCGCTTGGCTAAGACTTCTGCCCGATCTTTCGGATCAGGATTTTGATGCCTAACCCCCGGTCACGTCTTCGTGCCCAGTCTTCTGAACCAGGTCTTCATGCTTAATCCTCAGTCAGGTCTTCGTGCCCAGCTTTATTCACCATGTATTCTGTGCTCAGCTCTTGGCAAGGACTTCATGCCTAATCCTGCAGATCAGGATTTAGTGTCTAGTTACGCTAACAATTTCATGCACGCTCAGTGAAACATATTAGATCAAAAATAATATTTAACTTTGAACACTTTGTAAATATCAAAATAAGATTCGATATGGTACTTCAGGCACCAACAAACTCAAATTAGGAGTTCGTGTCGGGATACTTGCCCGATCTCCCGACCCGAGACTTTAAACCCGGGGGTTTATTATGTGGAGGAATTCACGTTGAGCCCATAATATAGGCGAGGTGTCCCTATCCCGACTGACATAGCATTATTAGCTGGTTTAGCATTTTCTACCCTGATATCACCGTCATTCTGATGGCTCCTCACGGATATCTCATACTATTAGGAAGTGCTAATTAAGAAATTAAAATTAATCATTATATAACAAAATAATTTTTCAATTTTACTAAGATTTAATATTTAATTAATTTTATAAATTTATCTTATAATAATCGATTGGATTGTACCTTTAATATCAAATACATTAAGAAAGCACGAAGTTTCGACGGTGTCTCAGTCTTATCAATAATTTAATCAAGTAGATACAACTAAGAATTAAATCCTAATTATCAAGAAAAATATACCCTGAAGGCCTGAATATTACCATAATATCATACCGTATTGGAGCATCAATACACTACTTATTGAACAACACGTCTTTGCCTTTTATCTATTAATTTGTTAGTTTTTTTTCAAATTAATTATAACATTAGAAACGATTCATAGAATTCCATTCATATAATAAATGATATAATAAATAATGATTATATTTATTATGTTTTCGTTATCATTATCATCTTTAAATTATACGAAGATGAAAGAAAAATTATAAAATTAATTTATGAAAAAAATATATTTTAAATATCTTAATATTAAATAGGTGATTCTCAAACTTAAAATTTCAAAATAATTTTTTTAATTTTAAATTGAATATTTTATTTTTTTTAATTTAATTTAAGGTTCATTTAATTAATTGAATTATAGTATTTAAGTTTTAAAAAATTAAAAATTCTAAATCTGAATTATGAATGTATTATTAAATTTGGGATTAAAATAGTGTGTCCCATTAATTTGTAATTGATCCTGTCGCCGAGCGGAGTGGGGCCGCAACCGGATGACGGTGTAGGGATGAATGACGTGGACGCTGACTGGATGCCCTCGCTCAGAATGACGCAGCGAGTGGGGGGTGTCCTTTGACCGGACGTAGGTAGATGTCGCCTGGTGAATCTCTGACTGGATGGAAGTAGACCTGCTGGGGAAGATGACCGTTAGCAACCTAGCCGGGAAACGTCCCGGCAAGGCCCTCCGACGGTCAAGTCAGTACTCCGATGAATAGGAAAAATAATGGAGCACTGTAGATGAGGGGCTTCGCGCGTACCTGATGATGAGGAGGAGAGAGGCTTATATAGCCGGGGAAAAGGACCAAGTCTGACATTGTCAGGATTCTCTGACCTGGTCAGGGAATATTGTATGATTATGTCGATTTGTAGCCAACATTCCTTGTCTTATACTGATTGTTTTATGTGAGGGAAAAGACAGTTTCTGTAAGCCTCCGGCCGGAGCCACCTGGCGCCAACGGCGCGATAGGGCGGCGTGCCAGGAAGTGTCAGTGCTAGTTCACACGAGTGGTGGCAGCCTGCTATCTGCAGCTGGAGCAGATATATTTTATCGTTATTCCCGGGTGGTTTCGGGAGAGTGCCAAAAGGGGGCGCCGGGCGGTCACGCCCGGATAGATGTCAAGTGTGGATGTGAAGGACTGCGGGGCGGATACGCTCGGATAGATGCAGGTAAGCCTTAACGTGGTCGGGCGGAACTTCCCGGATAAACGAGACGAACCAGGCTCGAGGTGGTCGGCCGGGACTTACCGGTCGGATGGGCCGCTTTATTAGTTCGACCGGCCCCCCTTAAGTCCGACCGGCCAGCGAGGGACCCTGGCTCCGGTCACGTTTGTCATTCTGATTATCCGTACGGTGACGTGTATCATGGGCCCGGCCAGGTTGCTTGCCATGTCAGCTGCCCATACAGTGACAAAGATAGGGCAGGATCAATAGACTTCCCCTTGAGTCTAGTCGAAGGAGGCGTCTAGTCCGACTGACTGGACTGTTAGTGTCCATAACCGACTTGCGGCTGGACGATTTTGCCCTTTTGGTAACCGGCCGACTCAATCGCGGCGCTCAACAACCGGTGTTGCTTGGGCCCGAGTGGGCGAAAAATTGCTTACTGCTAGCCGGAACGCGGGTGGTCGTTCAACCATAAGCGACGTCTTGTATGTTGGTTACTGGGGCGGAAGGAACTTGCCGGCCGGGATGAGCGTGGGCCGCCACGCACCCCTGCCTCTTTTAATGACTGCGTCCGGCTGGACGAAAATTGATAGGAGAGCGTGGACAGCCACGCATCTCCGACTAACCGCTAATATGTTGAAAGTGTCCGAGCGGACGAAAATTTTAACCGGGAGGAACGTGACGCCACGCGTCTTCGCAAATTGTGCTATGCATCGGTAAAGTGACTGCTCCACGAAAAAGAGCGTGGGCTGCCACGCGTTCTCTATATTGTGAAGCCGGCCGACCGGGCTAACGCTGCTGGTTAGTAGGAGCGTGGGTCGCCACGCGTCCTCAAATTATGCTTATGTCCGACCGGGCAAGTGTTGTTGATTTATGGAAGCGTGTTCCGTCGTGTCTGCCAGTCTGGCCGGACAGACGTTTGTTAATTTATAGGCGGTGTAGGTACAGTTGGTCGGGCGACCATTTGCCTTGGGTTGCAAGAAACGCGGAGCGCCGCGTGCCCCTGGGAGATTTCCTAATGATCTCCTGTGTCAGTCAATTAATGGGGATGCGACATCCTAAGATAAACGAGGCGACGTGATGCGTTTGATGTGACCGGTGCCTTAACGGCATCAAATCCGCTTTAATTGAACTATCCACGTGGCACATGTTGGTTGGCCGACCGGGATGCAATTTATATAATGATTACGAATTCTTAATGGCCCTTAAGGCAGGCACTTCTTTCTGCTACATGGCGGCCTCGGGCTAGCCGACCGGACGGCTACGCCATACTTCCGTTGCAGGCCCTGTCAGCGCCTGCTGTGCGTCTTTTCAAGGCCAAGCATGGGCTGCCTTGACGGCCCGGATGAGGTGATCGATATCCACGTGGATCGCCATCGGACGGCTGTCCTTCTTTCGGCCTAGCTATAAATAGGCCTCCATATTCACCGAAACCCTTAGTTGCTCTTCACTGTTCTCTCTCTAACTCGGCGCTTCTCGCTCCTTGCCGCCGTCTGCCGTCGCCGACTTCGCGCTCCTCCGCCGTTGTTTTTTGCGCTCCTCCGATTTCCTAATCCTTTCCGTCGCTACGGTCAGATTCTCCTTCCTTTCTTTTGATCCATGGCTTCCTCTACTAGGTTTGAGTCCGTCGAGTCCACCCTCACTGATGAATCCGTTTCCGATCTCCGACTGGCTTACGATATCTCTGAAAACTATCGCATCGTCGTTCCTACAAAGGCCGACCGGCCACACAAGCCCCCGGCCAGCTTCTTTGTGTTTTTCCGGGACCAGCATACGTCTGGCCTGCGCTACCCTCTTCATCCCTTTATTGTAAAGTTCTGTAACTTTTTCCATGTGTCTGTCTTCCAGCTCTCTCCCAATGCCGTTCGTATACTATGTAACCTAATAGTTCTCTTTACCCTTTACCGAGTCCCCCTCCGACCGGAGGTTCTTTACTTCTTTTATTATCCGAAGAAACAGGAGGCCGAGAATTTCTTTCTCCAAGCCCGGGCCAAATTATCCATAGTGGAGAATATTCCCTTCTCGAATAAGGGGTGGAAAACTCATTTTTTCTTCATAAGCCCTCCGACCAGCCCTGGGTTCCCGATCGGATGGGTTGAAGACATGCCCCCTACAACTCCCTTAAGAAATTTTAAGTCCGACCCCTTATTTATAATGGCTGTTTCTCGACTCGGGGGTCTCCGCTTCGACGGCATGAAACTTCTTAACGATGCCGTCTTGTATATATTTGGGCTAAGCCGAGTGCCTGCCGCCCTGCCCGACACCTTCTGTAAGTCAATTTTTTTGTCGTACTTCTTTTTCCCTAACTCAATATCCTCTGATTTTGCAGCTAAGATGATGTGGGAAGCGGCCCTCGATGCGGCCCTGGGCACGGAAGACGAGGAAGTAAACGCCCGGGCGGCCGAACAACTGCATCTGCGCCAGGCCGGTCCGCCCGACCAACCTCCGATTTCGGAGAGCGCGGAGCCCGCCTTTCCGACTCCTCCTACCCAACCAGCGGCGACCGGCTCTATGGATCCGGTCGGCTCATCGAAATCTCCTGTCCCTGCAAGATCCTCCGGCAAGCAGAAGGCTCTGCCTTCTCAGCAGAAGTCCCTGCCTTCCAAGCGAAAGGCCAGTGCTTCTATCCGTATTGAGGAACCGGCGGAGGTGGACCTTTCTTCTTCTGATTCACCTGACCCGCAACCTTTACAGAGGCGCCCGAGGACTTCTGCGTCGGGCTCTCGCTCCCAGCCCGCAGAGGCAGCTGCCAGCCCGGCTAGCGCGAGCCGGTCAGCTGACGCACCGGGTTCGTCGCGCTCGGGGGGACAACGTTCCCAGACGGGTGGCTATGGCGTATATCTCCCCTCGGTCGACCCAGTGGCCCCCTTCGAAGTCCAGCAGCGGCTTACCCTTTATGGGGAATTGACGGACTACTGGGAGCAGGGTATGAGGGAGGGGACTTCCAGACCCCCGATCCGACTGGCCGACCAATTCACTCAGGACGCCACGCGTGTAAGTCCGATGCTTCAATGCTTAACTAACTTGCTTTTTTCTAACTCATTCTTATTGTAGTTTTGGGCCTCCTGCTCGAGCGTCACCTATGCCTTAGTTACCAACACCAGGGGACGCCGAGCGGCCGAGCGGCGGATTGAGGAATGGGAGCTCCGCCAGACACACGCGAACTTACCGGCCGGCGAGGAGGGCACCGCTATTCTCCGTTCGGAGATACTGGACCTTAAGGAGAAACTCCGTTCCGCCGAAGCGCTACTGACGGAGGAAATCACCCGAGTGGAGGCAGCCGAGCGGGCGTATGCCCGGTCTTCATCCCTGCACGAGACCATTAAGTAGGAGAGGAAGAAGGCTCTGGATAGGTAGCGCCGTGCCCGATCGGACCTCGACAAGAAGACTGTCGAGGCCCAAGCCTTGAAGGCGGAATTAGATACGTTGATGAAGTCTTCGGAGGAGCTCCGGACGACCTTGAACGAAAAAGAGCAGGAGCTGGCGACTCGGGAGTCGGACTTGAACGCCAAGGAGAAGGCTTTAGACTTACGAGGAGACGAGCTCCGTTTGTCTGAAGGATTGCTGGCTTCTCAAGCCGTTGCCTTGGAGGAGAAGGACACGGAGTTAGCTAACCTCCGGGCGGAAATTGAAAGTCTGAAGTTGTACCAAGCAGGCGAGCCCGCCCGGATGGACGCACACCGCCTGGCCTACATCAACTCCGAAGAGTTCGGCCAGCAGCTGGGCAAGCGGACAGCTGATATGTTCAAGATGGGCCTTAACAGCGCTGTTCTGCAGCTCAAAGAGAGCGGCCATCTGCCTGCCGACCTTCCTGCCAACGCCACCAAAGTGAGCCGGGTCAAGGAGCTACTCCCCAAAGACTTCTTCCAGCCATTTATCTAAATCTTAATCATGTAATCTTGAGCCGCCGGTTGGGGCTCTTTTTTGTAATGCTTCCGAGTAAACATCAATGAAAAGCCTTTTCCTTCTACGTGTCACTTTAGATAGCGACTAAGTAGATGTTGCTGATCGGCTAGCCGGGTGGGGGATATGGATCACCTTAAGCCCGACCAGAGAGCCGAATTAAGCGCAGGAAAAATGGTTGTGTAAGGTAGCCGACTGGTTGATCTGACTAAGAGGTGTGAGTCACCACACGCCCGGCCAGAGAGCTAAAACAATTCTAGGGGGTGTGGGCCGCCACACGCCCAGTCGGGGAACCAAACTACTTTAGGGAAATGGCTGTGTAAGCTAGCCGACTGATTGGTGGTCCTGCCTGCGGGATGTGGACCGCCACATGCCCGGTCAGAGAACCAAACTAAGGAATCCGGCCAAGTAGAACCCAACTGGTCGGTGGTGCGGCCCGCGGGATGTGGATCGCCACACGCCCGACCGGATTCCGATACAGGCTTCTGGGTGGGCTGATGTTTGAATCAGTCGCCGACTCAGGCTTCTGAAGGAAATCAATCTTCCGCGTGGGACGCCACGCATCCGACCGGTCACCTCTTCTGGCTTTCGGATGGACCTATCTTCCACGTGGGCCGCCACGCTTCCGACCGGGAACCCGTCCAGGCTTCCGAGTGGGCTAACGCTTCCAGTCAGTCGCCGACTCAGGCTTCCAAAGGGAGCCAATCTTCTGCGTGGGACGCCACGCATCTGACCGGGCACCGCTTCAGGCTTCCGGATAGGCCAATCTTCCACGTGGGCCGCCACGCTTCCTCGGCACCGCCAGGCCGGAAGGCCAATCCCACGTCCCACGCTCACGGCCATTCCGAGTGGGCTGACGCTTCCAGTCAGTCGCCGACTCAGGCTTCCAAAGGGAGTCAATCTTCTGTGTGGGACGCCACGCATCTGACCGGGCACCGCTTCAGGCTTCCGGATGGGCCAATCTTCCACGTGGGCCGCCACGCTTCCGACCGGGAACCAGTCCAGGCTTCCGAGTGGGCTGACGCTTCCAGTCAGTCGCCGACTCAGGCTTCCAAAGGGAGCCAATCTTCTGCGTGGGACGCCACGCATCTGACCGGGCACCGCTTCAGGCTTCCGGATGGGCCAATCTTTCACGTGGGCCGCCACGCTTCCGACCGGGAACCGGTCCAGGCTTCCGAGTGGGCTGACGCTTCCAGTCAGTCGCCGACTCAGGCTTCCAAAGGGAGCCAATCTTCTGCGTGGGACGCCACGCATCTGACCGGGCACCGCTTCAGGCTTCCGGATGGGCCAATCTTTCACGTGGGCCGCCACGCTTCCGATCGGGAACCAATCCAGGCTTCCGAGTGGGCTGACGCTTCCAGTCAGTCGCCGACTCAGGCTTCCAAAGGGAGCCAATCTTCTGCGTGGGACGCCACGCATCTGACCGGGCACCGCTTCAGGCTTCCGGATGGGCCAATCTTTCACGTGGGCCGCCACGCTTCCGACCGGGAACCGGTCCAGGCTTCCGAGTGGGCTGACGCTTCCAGTCAGTCGCCGACTCAGGCTTCCAAAGGGAGCCAATCTTCTGCGTGGGACGCCACGCATCTGACCGGGCACCGCTTCAGGCTTCCGGATGGGCCAATCTTTCACGTGGGCCGCCACGCTTCCGACGGGAACCAATCCAGGCTTCCGAGTGGGCTGACGCTTCCAGTCAGTCGCCGACTCAGGCTTCCAAAGGGAGCCAATCTTCTGCGTGGGACGCCACGCATCTGACCGGGCACCGCTTCAGGCTTCCGGATGGGCCAATCTTTCACGTGGGCCGCCACGCTTCCGACCGGGAACCGGTCCAGGCTTCCGAGTGGGCTGACGCTTCCAGTCAGTCGCCGACTCAGGCTTCCAAAGGGAGCCAATCTTCTGCGTGGGACGCCACGCATCTGACCGGGCACCGCTTCAGGCTTCCGGATGGGCCAATCTTTCACGTGGGCCACCACGCTTCCGACCGGGAACCAGTCCAGGCTTCCGAGTGGGCTGACGCTTCCAGTCAGTCGCCGACTCAGGCTTCAAAAGGGAGCCAATCTTCTGCGTGGGACGCCACGCATCTGACCGGGCACCGCTTCAGGCTTCCGGATGGGCCAATCTTTCACGTGGGCCGCCACGCTTCCGACCGGGAACCGGTCCATGCTTCCGAGTGGGCTGACGCTTCCAGTCAGTCGCCGACTCAGGCTTCCAAAGGGAGCCAATCTTCTGCGTGGGACGCCACGCATCTGACCGGGCACCGCTTCAGGCTTCCGGATGGGCCAATCTTTCACGTGGGCCGCCACGCTTCTGACCGGGAACCAGTCCAGGCTTCCGAGTGGGCTGACGCTTTCAGTCAGTCGCCGACTCAGGCTTCTGGAGGGTTTGACACGTCAGCCTGCGCCCCGTCCAGGTATGACTTGCCTTGTATGGCCGACCGGCAATTCCGATCGGGAGAGCCTTTCATTATAGCTCGAATGCTACGTTTTACAAGATTACATCACTCTAGGGCTCTCTATACGTTTGCAGGTGTAGGGCACTCCACGGTCGGTCAAGTCTCTTTCCATGTTCGTCCTCCAAATAGTAAGCGCCTGACTGCAATTTCTGAACCACCTTGAAGGGTCCGCCCCATTGTGGTTGCAGTTTGCTAACATCCCCGACCGGCTTTATACGCTTCCATACTAGGTCTCCGACCTGAAATGAGCGTAGCAACACCTTCTGGTTATATCTTTGTTTCATTCGCTGCCGATAGGCGAACATCCGAGCGGCTGCTTTGTCCCGGACTTCCTCTATGAGGTCAAGCTCTAAGTGCCTTCTTTCATCGTTCCCTTCATCATAGCTTAACCGCCGATCGGATTCACAACCGATCTAGACCGGCACCACCGCCTCGCTGCCATAGACGAGGTGGAAAGGTGTCTGCCCGATCGCTTCTCTTGGGGTGGTCCGGTTCGCCCAAAGGACCCCGGGCAGCTGTTCTACCCAGTTGGTTGCGGCACGATCCAGCTTTGTTTTGAGCCCCCTCAAGATTTCCCGGTTAGCGACTTCCGCCTGGCCGTTGCTCTGTGGATACGCCACCGATGTAAAGGCCTGCTGGATGCCGTAGGCCGAGCACCACTCTTTGATTTTCTTCCCTTGAAACTGCCGACCGTTGTCAGAAACTAACTTGTGGGGAATCCCGTATCGGCATAAGATGTTTTGCCATAAGAACTTAATCACCGCCTGCTCGATGATCCGGGCCAGCGCCTCAGCTTCCACCCACTTAGAGAAATAATCCACCGCGACCAACAAGAACCTCTTCTGGGCGGGGGCGAGTGGAAAGGGACCTACGATATCCATGCCCCATTGGTCAAACGGGCAAGAGACGGTGGATGCCTTCAACATTTCGGTCGGCCGGTGGGGCAGGCACTGGTGCTTCTGACATGAGATGCATGTCGATGCCAGCTGGTCGGCATCCTTCTGTAGAGTCGGCCAATAATACCCGGCCAATAGAGCCTTCCGGGCGGTGGCTCTGCCACCCGAATGATTACTGCAGACCCCCATATGGACCTCACGGAGCACATAATCTGCGTCTTCACCGCCAAGGCATTTGAGTAATGGCCGGGAGTGAGCCCGTTTATAGAGGACATCTCCGACCATGGTATATAGCACAGCTCTCTTTCTGAGCAGCCGAGCCTCCTCCCGGTCGGATGGTACTTCTCACCTGGTCAAGAATGCAATCAATGGAGTTCTCCAATCGGTCTCCAATTCGATCTTCGCTTGTTGCTCGATTTGCATGATGAATAATGCATGGCTGGCCGGCCGGAGGACCACCCAAGATCCGACTACGCTAGCTAATTTGGCTAGCTCATCCGCCTTCAAGTTGCTCTCCCGAGGGATCTTTTGTAAGAGTACCTCTCGGAAACCGGCCTTCAGCTGTTCATAGGCATCGATGTACTCTTGCAGCCGGTTACTATTGACTTCGAAATTGCCAGCCAGTTGCTGTATGGCAAGCTGCGAATCAGAGTATAGCCACACCCGGGTGGCTCCGACATGCCGGGCGGCTTGCAGACCGGCGATAAGTGCCTCATATTCAGCTTCATTATTAGTCGCCCGGTGCTCTAGCCGCACGGACAAGTGTGGTCGTTCTTCTTCGGGAGAAACCATGAGGATGCCGATTCCGCTCCCATGCCGAGCGGATGCACCATCAACGTATACCTTCCAGGCGCCCTCTGCGTCGTCTGGATGTCATTCCGTGAGAAAGTCGGCTAAGGCTTGCGCCTTGATAGTCGGTCGGGGCTGATATTGTATGTCATATTCACTCAGCTCGGTTGTCCACTTGACTAACCGCCCGGAAGCTTCTGGGTTGGTGAGCACCCGGCCCAAGTTGCTGTTAGTCAAAACCGTTATTGGGTGAGACAAGTATGGTCTGAGTCGCCGAGCGGCTAAGAATAGTATGTAGCCCAATTTTTCGAGTGTCGTGTACCGACACTCGGCTTCTTTAAATAAATGTGCAAAGAAATACACCGGCCGTTACTCAGCTTTTTCTTACCGGGCTAACACCATGCTGCCCGAGTCAGCGGAAGTTGCTAGGTATACATATAAATTCTCATCAGGATCCGGCCGGGCGAGCGTCGGTAGTTCCGACAGGTAAGATTTCAGCTCTTCGAAGGCCTTGTCACACTCTGCGTCCCACTGAAACTTGGTGACCCGGCGTAGTGTCTTGAAGAATGGCAGACCCCGTTCGGCTGATCGGGAAATGAATCTGGACAGGGCGGTTATCCGCCCGGTCAGCCGCTGAGCTTCCTTGAGATTTCGTGGGGCCGGCATCTCTAGAATGGCCTTTACTTTGCTCGGATTTGCTTCTATTCCTCGCTCAGTGACTATGTAGCCGAGGAACTTCCCGCTCCGTGCCCCGAATAGACATTTGGCCGGGTTAAGCTTCAGGCCAAACCGCCGCAGAGTTTGGCAAGTTTCTTCAATGTCGGGGATTAGTTCCTCCGCCCGGGCGGTCTTAATCAGAATATCGTCGACGTACACTTCGACATTACGCCCCATTTGCGACCGGAATACCTTGTTCATCAACCTTTGGTAGGTGGCGCCCGCATTCTTGAGGCCGAACGGCATGACGGTATAGCAGTAGGTGCCGTCAGCCGTGACAAAGCTGACCTTCTCCTGGTCGGCAGCAGCCAGTGGGACTTGGTGGTATCCCTGGTACGCATCCAACATTGATATGAATTCGCTGCCAGCCGTCGAGTCCACCATTTGATCGATCCGAGGAAGTGGGAAGCAATCTTTTGGACACGCGCGATTAAGGTCCCGGAAATCAATGCAGACCCGCCACTTGTCATTGGGTTTGGCCACTAGCACCACATTGGCCAGCCAGGCCGGGAACTGAACCTCCCTAATATGTCCTGCCTCCAACAGTCTCTCCACCTCCGCCCGGATGACTTGATTCTGCGCGGCACTGTGATCCCTTTTCCGTTGCTTTACTGGCCGCGCACCCGGGTAAACATGGAGCTGGTGTTCCGCGACTTCCGGTCGGACCCCCTTCAAATCTTTCGCCGACCAGGCGAACACATCCTGATTCCGGACGAGGGAGTCGATCAGCGATTGCTTCAACTCCTCGGGAAGTCCTGCAGCAATTTGTATTTTGGACTCATCCCGATCGGGCAGAAGTTGTACCTCTTCCTTGTCCTCCCGCAGTTCCGCCCAAGGGGATGCCTGCACCATGTTGCAGCTGCTATCTGTCCGCCTTGCCTTCTGGCCTCCCGAGCGGACATCATCAGCATAGCAGCGCCGGGCAACAATCTGGTTACCTTTCACCTCGCCGACCTTGTCGCCGACCGGAAACTTCAACTTGAGGTAGTAGGTGGAGACTACCGCTTTAAATTCGTTGAGAGCCGGTCGGCCGAGTATTGCGTTGTAGGCAGCTGGCGCATCAACGATCAAAAACGTGGTCCACCGGGTTCTCTTGAGTGGCCCCTCTCCAAGGGAGACGGCCAGCCGTATTTGTCCGATCGGCTGTACTTCGTTCCCCGTGAATCCGAACAGGGGAGTAGCCACCAACTCCAGCTGCGATAATTCAATTTGCAGTTGATCGAAAGCTCGTTTATATAAAATGTTTACTGAGCTGCCGGTGTCCACAATGGTGCGGTGGACTTCGTAATTGGCGATGACAGCCGTGATGACCAGCGGGTCGTCGTGTGGCACCTCCAATCCTTGTAAATCCTGCGGCCCTCAGCTGATTTGGGGCCCTTGAGCTTGAGAGGTGCTGACTCCGACTTGGTGAATTTCCAGTCGGCACACCTGCGTCTTTCTGGCTATGTTGGAATCGCCTCCGGTCGGCCCACCGGAGATCACATTGACGCCTCCTCGGACAGCGTTCTGGTGATTTGCCTGGTCTTCCTCGAAGTCTTCCGCCTCTTCCTGGTCGGACTGAGGAAATAATTACCGGGCGGCGGGAGTATCCCGGCTTTGTCCTTGTTGGGCCATGGCTTCCTGACCGCGACCTCGCCCTTGAGGCGTTTGCCGTCCCTGGCCCCTGCCGAGTGGGGTCCTTGCTCTGCCGCCCGCTCGGCAGTCTTCAGTGTTGTGCGTATTGCACTGGTGAAACGCACAATACGGTGTTCATCTGTTGGGCCAATTCCCCTGCGCCACCTGCACTTGTTGGGGTCTCATTCCCGGCCGATCGGCCGGTCGAGGACTGCGAATCGGTCCTCCTGGTGATCTGTTGTGTTGAGGAGATGCGGGTTGTGGGCTAACTGTAACTTCCTTCCTCCGGGCGGCTTGCGCTTCCTCTACATTGATATACTTAACAGCCTTCCCGAGCAGGCTGTCGAAATCCTTCGGTGGCTTCCTGATCAGGGATCGGAAGAAGTCACCCTCTTGGAGCCCTTGCGAGAAGGCGGTGACCAATACTTCTGTCGTGGTATTGGGTACTTCTATAGCTACTCCATTAAACCTCTTGATGTAGGCCCGGAGTGATTCTTTCGGACCTTGCTTCAGAGTGAACAAATTAAGGCTGGTCTTATGATGCCTCCGACTGCTTGCAAAATGTTGCAGAAACAGCCGCTTCACTTCTGCGAAACTCCTGACTGATCCGCCCGGGAGTCCATCGAACCATCGTTGAGCCTGCCCAGAGAGGGTTGTCAGGAAAGCGCGACATTTGACGCCCTCCGGGTATTGGTGCAGCAGGGCGGCGCTCTCAAATTTCATGACGTGTTCCTCGGGGTCATTGGCCCCCGAGTACTCAGGCATGGTGAAAAATCGTAGATGCTTGGGAACGGGATCCCCAAGAATTTGTGAAGAGAAAGGGCTGTGAGTCGGATAGGCCGCGGCGGGGTCGGCTAAACCTTTCCCTTTATCTGGGCGCGCCTGATGCGCCAGGCTGGACGCTGAAGCTTCGGTCGGGGCCGAGTGGGCCTCGTTCCGAAAAAGTGCTCGGGGAAAATTAGGGATGAAGGGGTCGGGCTGAGCAGCCATACCTTCTGAGTTTCCCCGTATAGAGGGTCCAGGGGGCCGGGCCCCTTGACTGCCGGTCGGCGGATGCGATTGTTGTGCCTTCTGCGTCCGGGCAGCCATCAGCATTTCATATTCTTCCGGCGTAAGAGTAACCGTCAATGGGTTGGGGTTTTCCATCTTTCACTCTCGATCAGGAAGCTAAGCCCTCCTTCTAGCGCCAAATTTGATCCTGTCGCCGAGCGGAGTGGGGCCGCAACCGGATGACGGTGTAGGGATGAATGACGTGGACGCTGACTGGATGCCCTCGCTCAGAATGACGCAGCGAGTGGGGGGTGTCCTTTGACCGGACGTAGGTAGATGTCGCCTGGTGAATCTCCGACCGGATGGAAGTAGACCTGCTGGGGAAGATGACCGTTAGCAACCTAGCCGGGAAACGTCCCGGCAAGGCCATCCGACGGTCAAGTCAGTACTCCGATGAATAGGAAAAATAATGGAGCACTGTAGATGAGGGATTTCGCGTGTACCTGATAATGAGGAGGAGAGGGGCTTATATAGCCGGGGAAAAGGACCAAGTCTGACATTGTCAGGATTCTCTGACCTGGTCAGGGAATATTGTATGATTATGTCGATTTGTAGCCAACATTCCTTGTCTTATACTGATTGTTTTATGTGAGGGAAAAGACAGTTTCTGTAAGCCTCCGGCCGGAGCCACCTGGCGCCGCGACAGGGCGGCGTGCCAGGAAGTGTCAGTGCCAGTTCACACGAGTGGTGACAGCCTGTATCTGCAGCTGGTGCAGATATATTTTGTCGTTATTCCCGGGTGGTTTCGGGAGAGTGCCAAAAGGGGCGCCGGGCGGTCATGCCCGGATAGATGTCAAGTGTGGATGTGAAGGACTGCGGGGCGGATACGCTCGGATAGATGCAGGTAAGCCTTAACGTGGCCGGGCGGAACTTCCCGGATAAACGAGACGAACCAGGCTCGAGGTGGCCGGCCGGACTTACCGGTCGGATGGGCCGCTTTATTAGTTTGACCGGCCCCCTTGAGTCCGACCGGCCAGCGAGGGACCCGGGCTCCGGTCACGTTTGCCATTCTGATTATCCGTACGGATGACGTGTATCATGGG
>JAGFNQ010009497.1:0-25789 GCA_024364735.1 Boesenbergia rotunda
TTCAGGCCCACGTGGGCCTGAAATAATTGTTAGAATTTTTCAGGCCCATGGGCCTGAAATAATTATTCAGGCCCAGTGGGCCTGAATAATTTTATTTCAGGCCCAGTGGGCCTGAATAATTTTATTTCAAGCCCACGTGGCCTGAAATAATTTTATTTCAGGCCCAACTTGGGCCTGAATATATCTTATTTCAGGCCCAGCTTCGTTCAATAAAATTAAATACATAATCAATAAAATTAAATATATCTGAATTTTAGAGCCTTGCAAAGTAAATATAAATACATAATCAATAAAATGTACATCCAAAATCGGAAATATATATGATATATTCCAAATTTTATTTTATTTTTATAAATAAAAATAGATATTACCTATATTATATTTATAATACGTATAAAAAGCGCCTCCTATGGCCTGAAACCTTTTATATCATGTCCAGCAGTCACTCATTTGTATAGCAGTCACCGATTTGTCTAGCTCCAGATTTGTTGCGATTTGAAGGTAGCGTGCTTGTCTTGATTGGAGAAGTTGTGGGCGACATCATCGTCATCGCACTAGTCGACTTGTACGTGCCCTAAATTTGACTTTGTCATTTCAGTTCTTGCTTTCACCTAGGGTTAGCGATAGTTTTCAGTAAAAGACTGAATTTGAGGAGGCCCTTTTATGAACGAATTCTAAGTGTCATTTTTTTTGTGTCAAATAATTTTTTGTTTGATGGTTGCAAAGTTCGGTATGGGTAAAAAAAATCAGCTTCAAAGAAAGCTGCTCCCACCAAATCTAAGAAACAGCAAGTCTCTGGGGGAATTCATGAGAAAAAACAGCTGCCAAAACGAAAAATCAAATTGCCTACCCAGTATTCAAGTTTTGCCAACAGAGGTCGAAGCAAACGAATGAACTGGAAAAGTAGCCTATCCCATTTCAAAAATTTTATTGATTCTGTTCCACCCACACCAGCACAAGAACAGTTGCTTCGAGACACACCTTTTTCTTGGGTCCTCGACCTTCCTACTAGTTCTTGTGTAAGACCCCAAGTTCAGAACATGTTTGATAATTGGGATGAAAAGAACAGAGCTTTGTAATCCATGGGAAAAATCTAATTTCACAAAGGTTGATATATCACTTATTCTAGGCCTACCTGACCATGGAGAGATAGTCCAACTTGATTTAAATGAGGCCTCCACGCCACTGTACAAGGAGTATTTTGAAGATTCCAGTTGTTCTGCCCGACATTTGGAGAAACTGCTAATAAAGTCTACATCCAATGACAAGCTGTACTGTCAGTTGTATATACTATATTTTTTCAGTACAGTGCTATTTTGTGGTACTAGCAGCATACTTGCCATTCCTGCCGTGTCACTTATTGATTGTGTAGATGATTTTGACAATCTACGAAACTATAATTGGTGCAATGTCGTGTACAATTTCATGGCTCCTCAGTTGGGAGCCATTGGAAAGGAGGTGACATTGAGGCATAGAAGACATGTAGGTGATTCAACCCAACCGGCCAAGGCTCCCTTGCTCAAGGGATTTCCAAATATTTTAGCTGTAAGTTAGAGTTACTTATACCTGCTGATATAATTTGATGATGGATATAATTTACTGATTATAATGATGTTGCAGGTATGGGTTACTGAACATATTAGTATTGCTGCTCCTCAACATCCTCATAAATTGCCAAGAATACTTCGCTGGACTTGGCCTAAAGCCCACGTTGAGAGTATCAAGAGGATGATAGACCGTGTGGCCACAGATTCAATTATTGTTGATTTAATTCCGTTTGATATAGAGCATGATTTGGTACCTGACTACTATCCTCCAACTCAACCACTTGAGGTACACTCTGAGGAATTACAGCAGGCACCAGAAGGAAGCCAGGCACCACAAGGAAGACAACAGGCCTTACAAACGGAAGCCTGCAATATATGTATACAAAAACAAGAACAAATTGAGACCTTACAGCACGATTTAAATATAGCACTTAAAAGTTTGGAGGAAGCCACAAGTGAGACAGCAACAGCCATCAGTGCCAAGGATCAAATTATTGCTCAGAAAGAAACAATCATTGCAGAGAAGGAGTCACAACTTAAACAAAAGGATGACATCATTGTTGAAAAGGATATAATAATTGGTGACAAAGTTTCGCAGCTTAAAGTACAAGAGGAGCGTAATGAAAAAAGACTAGCTGCAAGAGAGAAGATCATACTTCAGTCTAACCAAAGAATCAAGAAGTTGTATGAACAATTGCAAAGCAAAGGGTCAGATGAAGATGAGCCACTTGCCAAAAAATTAAAAATAACTCAGGTCACACAAGACTACCAGCCCAAAGGCAAGGGCAAACAAGTTGTTCAGGATGAGGATGAGGATGAAGATGATGATGAAGATGACGCCGCTCCTGCCCCATCAATCTCAGATACTACAACGCAAACAAATAAATCTGAGACCTCCACCCAAACAAACATATCTGAACATCACGCAGCTAAAGCTAAAGAATTTCAAAAGGTCAAAAGCAAAATCTTGAGGAATTCCAGGGCAATTTTTAAGAAGAAGCCTAAAGATGCAGAGATTGCTGAAACATTATTAAAGCTTAGTAAATTAAAGTGAGTTAGTTGCTATTGCATTTGGAAAAATATTGTAAAACAATGATGATTATTGACATTCATTAATAAAATTGAATCTTCAAGAATTTCATTAAGTTGCTTATCTTATTTGCATGTAGGTATCAGTTCAATCCAGTATGGTCCAATGGGACCTTTACATTAGATATGCTATCTTTTTTGACAATATTTGATTGGAATGACTACACCACCGGGGATTGCATCAATGCATACTGGACTATTCTTGGAAATGAAGCAAAAGCGTGTAACTCACCATACCAGCCCTCCATATTGTGTGGGGTGGGGTTTGATGTAAGTTAATTAGCTACTAAATCATTATTGTTTTTTTCTATGATTTAGTCCACTGACACTTACTTTTTAATAACCATAGGATCTTTTTGAGGCGATTCACGCTCAGGCTTTTGAACAAACTATTGCTACTGATACGGATAAGCCGATTAGATATATCATATGTCCTCTAAATAATGCAGACGATCATTGGCATCTAATGGTTATTGACCTCGTGGAAGGTTGTATCCATCATTATAATTCTCTCGGCGCCACAGAAGGGTACACTGCCAAATTTGAAAAAACTGTAAGTTTTGTACTTCATAGATATACCTCAACAAAAAGGTTCATACCAATATAATTGTTAATAATGTCATATCTGTGTAGGTGGCGTTTTTCAAAAATATGACCTGGTCTTATTACAAGACATGGAATAAAGGATTGCCTGCCATATCTGGGACAGAGTTTACTAAAATTGTTGTACAAGGACCCACCCAAACCAGATCGTAAGAGGATGTTTATTTTTGTTAAAAATAACAATGCATTTCATAGTTGATTTTATAAGATGACAACAATGTCAATATTGGTTTTTCAGGTCGGATTGTGCCTTTTTCATGATGCGGTATGCAGAAAGTCTAGTTTTCCAAAGATCTACAGATTTTAGCCAAAAGGATATGAAAAATTATCGATTTCAGGTGGGCTATAAAATAATGAGAGACAAGTGTTGGAAGCTAAATCTGTAACTAGAGTTTTTGTTCATACTATGCATATGTAATTGTCAGCACAAACATTGTATTTGTAATTATACAATCCATGTACTCCTTCTCAAATCAATGAAACTTTGCTTCGGATCATTGTTTTTGTCTCATATATGATCTGTAATCTGTAATTGTTGTCGAATTTTTTCAGTAATATTGAACCTTATTTTTGCTAGAATCATTTGAAATGAGGACCACATTGGGCCTGAAACAAAAGCATTTTAGGAAACCCAGTCAGTGCCTGAAACACAATGATTCAGTTGTATAATGTAAGTTTAATGACAAACAATATATGTTTGTAGTTAAAATGTATGTAAACCATTTTGATACTCCAATGGAGCATTGCTTTCGATCCTTGTTATTGTGTAAAACTGTAATCTATAATCTGTCCTCTTGTCGATACTATAAGCAATATTGAACCTTACTTTTCCTCTACCCTAATTTTAAATCACAGCCCACGCTGGGCCTGAAATGAGATGATTTCAGGCCCACGCTGGGCCTGAAATAATATCATTTCAGGCCCAGCGTGGGCCTGAATGAGATGATTTCAGGCCCACGTGGGCCTGAAATCATCTCATTTCAGGCCCACTCTGGGCCTGAAATAATTCCATTTCAGGCCCAGCTTGGGCCTGACACAATAATGTTCAGAATTCAAATAATCTCATTTCAGATTTCAAATAATTCAATATTAGAATGATTAAATATTTTATATAAATATACATGTTGTGAAATTATTTTTAATATTAAACAAAAAAAGAGTACCTACATAGACATTGCATACCACAATTTAATTCCATCCACATCATTACCTCATTTTTTCAGAATTTGGCACAGCAGGAGGTTTGTTTCATGGACCTATGATATTTTGATTTCTCAAAACTCATTACCAGTAGTTAAAGTTTAGATAGCTAGGAGATGGTATTTTTGGTCTCCAAACATAGTCCTAATGATTATCAATTACGTGTTAATACAGTATCAGTTGGCACAGAACAATGATTCAACAAAGCAAACAAACAAACAAAGCGTCTCAAATGACATATATTCACAAACCATAGGACTTCAGGACTTCAAGACCTGAAATTACATTTTTGTGGGTTTCAAAATCCGAAAACTTCACAACTGCTCAATTCTGCTTACATCACTTTACACAAGAAGAAATGTATCATAATATTGAAATACTTCTTCAAGTCACACCATTAACAACAACTAGTTTTTTGACAATACTATAGCTGTAAAATATACAAAATCTTTACATTCAGTTATCCTCCATACAAAATATACACTTCACTCAGAATATTGGGTCACTACATATACCAATTAACTCAAGACCTTGGGGCTGGCGGCATTCTACATGTCCTTTTATTATGACCAAGTTGTTTGCACCGGCTGCATTTTAGTTTGACCTTGCCATTGTGTCTGGACTCTATCCGTGCCTTCTTTCGTCTACCAGGCTGCACAAGGCTACGGGGACATAGAACTGTAATGTCGTTTACTCCAGTAGGCCAAAACTGCTTGCTTCTACAAGGGAAAATACGATCCATGTAAACCCACTTCCAAGTTTCAGAATAAAAATAATGCTCACAATAAGGAAGTGTATCCATGTTCCTGTGAATGATTACGGCAATAGCATGTGAGCAAGGAAGTCCTGAAATTTGAAACTCCCCACAATGACAAAACTTTTTTTCCAAATCAACAATGTATGAAGTGCCCCATGTTTCTACTTCCATTTCTGATTGAGAGTAAGGGTGAACCTTATAAGCTCTTGCTTTCTCTCTCCTTGAATCCATTTCTTTTGTAGCATAAGGTGTCAAAGCAAGCTGCCATTTGGAGACTTGCTCTCTACGGTTATAGAACCATTGAGCAACTTTTCTTCTTGTATTATCAATTAACCTGTTTATGGGAAGCTCACGTGTAGACTTGAACAAAGCATTTAA
Source organism: Boesenbergia rotunda (assembly GCA_024364735.1). Classification (NCBI taxonomy): domain Eukaryota; kingdom Viridiplantae; phylum Streptophyta; class Magnoliopsida; order Zingiberales; family Zingiberaceae; genus Boesenbergia; species Boesenbergia rotunda. Next base: position 5,575 of record JAGFNQ010009497.1, read on the forward strand.
ACTCTCCACACAATTCGTGGTAAGCATTCTGTACCTTCTCCCTGTAATGTGTGCATTTGCCCACCTTTTAGGGTCAATATTGTGAAGCCACTTATGGGCAACTGGATGTTTTTCAAGCATTGTTTGCTTTATCATATCATATTGGAGTGTTGTGTTGGCTCGTGTTGCTGCCCAAAACAAACCTACAGCAGCTCTACTTCCAGTATCAGTTACCATATTACAACACATGTAGTGGTAACAAAAGGCATGAATCGCGTTTGGGTAGACTTTTCTAACTGCTGATATAATGCCCCGATGTCTATCTGATACTATAGTGATTGAGTGATCATCGACACCAAAGAACCTCTTTGTATGCTCCAAAAACCACTCCCATGCAGACACACATTCAACTTCAGCTATTGCGAAGGCAACTGGAAGAACATTGTCATTACCATCAATCGTCGTTGCAATCAACATTACTCCCGGAAACTTTCCTCTTAGGTGTGTGGCATCAATTCCGATAAGTCTACGCAAATAAGACCTGAAAACCCTTCGGCAAGCACCAAAACCCCAAAAACACCGCTGGAACTGATTGTCACCATTCCTGCATAGTGCCACATACGTTTCAGGATCTCTAGCTCTTAACTCACGCAGATATTGTGGAAGATCTCTGTAAGCCTCATCATAATCTCCAACAACCTTTTTCAATGCTTTCTCCCTAGCTATGTATGCTTTTCTGTATGATATGGTCACTCCAAATCTAGCTTTAATATCTGATATAATCATACTTGGTTTGTATTGTTCATTATGAAGAAATTGCTCTTCAACAAAAGAAGCAACAAATGATGAAGAGCATGCATGATGATCAGCACTTTCCCTAACAGTTCCGCATTGGTGTTCCTTTATATATTTTGTAACAGTGAACTCTACTTCCCCCCTTGCTACTACTCTCCATGTACATGGTTGGTTGAAGCACACTGCTTTAACTCTATTTTTTCGGGTGTCAACTGGGTTATATCTCATATGCTTAATCATGGCATGTTTGACAAGTGCATTCTTGAATTCTTCTCTAGATGCCCACAAAAAATTCATGCCCATCTCTTGCCTCTAACTCTCCAATTGGCCCAGCAAGCAATCGAGAATTTAAAATATAAGGATCTTCAGCTAATGGAAACTCCTCCTCTAAGTCACTGTACTCATCTGGGGGGAAATCATATTCCTCAATCTGCATATCATCGGCTTGGAATTCTAGTACACTTGTAATGGGTTCTAATTCATTTGCATTCCGGATTTCAATTCCTTCCTCCCCACTCCAAGTTGCCTCAAAGAATTCAACAACTCTTGAAGAAGAATTCAAACCCTCACCTTCTATATTAGTTGCTTCTTCATTTAGATCAATTGTCAAATTCCTTGTAATTTCTGATCCATTCCCCGTGGCAGCATTATCATCAAGAGTATTCCATATTTCGGAGATAATTTCGTCAACATCATTATCATCCCTGAAAAATAAATTACAATTACATTTAGCAAACTTTGAAAAACATAATCAAGGACCTAGGAAGGCCCAAACCTCTAACCTTGCTGAAAAACCCAGAAATTTTCCCACTTGAGGCCCACCCTCGGCCTGAAATGGAGGTATTCAGGCCCAAACTGGGCCTGAATTGAAGTGATTTCAGGCCCACCCTGGCCCTGCCAAGTTTTTATTTCAGGCCCTCCATTGGGCCTGAAATGTTTTTATTTCAGGCCCACCGTGGGCCTGAAATAAAATGATTTCAGGCCCAAGGTGGGCCTGAAATGATTTATTTCAGGCCCACCGTGGGCCTGAAATCATTTTATTTCAGGCCCACCCCCTTGTGCCTCCCAGGGCCTGAATCACAGGGCCTAAATTATATTGATTCAGACCCTCCTAGGCCCTCAAATCCAATGATTTCAGCACCTGTAAGGACCTGAAATCTTTTCATTTCAGGCCCTGGGTGGACCTGAATTCCTTTTTTTTCAGGCCCTAGGTGGACCTGAATTCATTTTTTTTCAGCCCCTGCCAATGCCTGAAAACAACATATTTCATTCACTCCTAGGGCCTGAAATCTAATGATATCATGCACTCCTAGGGATTTAACTCCTTTAATTTCTGGCCCTTCTAGGTCGAATTGGTAATATATCATGCACTCCTAGGCCTGATATGGTAATATATCATCCCTAGGTCGAATTCAAGCATTTTTTTATCTTCATTTTAATAAATTTCAGAGAGCCTTATTATGTAATCATATCACCCTTAGACTCCTCCAAACATACAAATTGTAGCAAGAGTTGATAAGTATAAAACTAGGTCTGATACAATATCAAAGATAAGAATCATACGTACATTACTATTTGTATTTGTTAACAATCTGTTGCTTGCTTTTTCTCCTTCAACACCTATCTTCCTCAGCTGCCTTGATCAATTGAGTTGTGCAAGGTTAAAATATATATGTACCCTCGTGATGATTCGACTTTTGCAAGGTAGTATTATATATATAGGCTGAGAATATTTCCACTACCTTGCCATCCGAACCACATATTCTTATTTTACTGCAAAAGTGGTTCGGATGTCTCGAAAATGGGAATGGAAAAGGTCTTTTGTGGCGCCAAGGGTATAATAGGAAGTTCACTTAAAGAGCTGCGCCCTTTGGTAAAATAGAAACCATGGGACGCCCTTTGGTAATTTCGTATTGTTACGTACGCCCTTTGGTAAATTGCCGATATATATATATATATATATATATAAATGTTATGATGCACAACTTATGATGCACAATCATGAGCACTTGTTTAGGTGGCAAAATCTTGATCATTCATCTCTATCATGCATTTTTGATGGGTGATGTGCAGGTTGCCATCTATACAGGTGCTCATGGTTATGCATCATAAGTTGTGCATCATATCATTATATATATATATATATATATATATATATATATATATATATATATATAATTTTAACCCGAATATTCAAAATAAAAGTTGAACTTGCACTACTAAATTTCCGTTATTTAACGCATTAGCGATCAAAAACTTGGGACCGATAATTTCGGCCGCTAATCTATTAGTGTCGAGTTCCGTTCAAATTGTGATTTGAGAAAAATTAAATTATAATTTAAAAAATTTAAATTTTGATTGGAGTAATTTGGATTTTAATTTAAGTATATTTAAATTAAATTATATAAAACTAGTCTGACTTTAATTCGAGCTTGGTTAGCCAGATCGAATAAAATATTATTTATTCGAATTCCGTTGGAAAAAAAATACTCGAGTTCGACTGAATTCGTTATAATTTAAAATAGGAATCAAATAATTTTTAAGTCCGCTGGAAAAAAAGACCACGGACAAATTAACTTTTGTTTAGCGCTAGTCATCGACCCTAGCCCAAAGGTGGCTCCGCCCATGCTTTCAGGTGTGTTAATTCTTCCGTTTACTATTTATTTATGAATAATTTATTCATGATAGGAAATTCTTTGTCTTAGATATGTCGATTACTTGATTCCAAACTAAAACATGCTACTTCAACTAAATCACTAAAACTCCAACTAAAGTAAGAAAACATCATTATTCATCAATGTATTAGAAGTTCGACAAAATCATCCTATCCAGCATTTCATCAATGTGACCTCTCCTCTCCTGCTCCAAAAACATATCCATTCGAGTAATGAATTGCCGAGCAAGGGAAAACCTACCTTGTTGCGGCAAGGGAGGGACGCGTAGGGAAAACATAGCTTCGTCGCAGCGAGAGAGGGAAGAGACCATCGACAAGAACGTGGCGAGAGCATTTCAGCGAGGAGAACGACGAGAGAAAGAGACCGTCGCGGTGAGGGAGGGGCGGCAAGGAGGGAGGCACGGGGCTCGTCTCGCCGAGAGAGGGAGAGGGTTGTCGTGGCGAGGGAGGGCGTTGGGTGAGGGAGGACGGGGAAGGAAGAGCAATGATACGCTCAGTGAAAATGAATGCCTCAGTGAAAATGTTGACCATGAATTGACGGTACGTTCGACGCCCGATCGTCGATTGGACACCGTCGACAGCCTTCGGCCGCTATCCCGAACCAAACTATACCCTGAGGGGCAATGTAAACCCGTCGGGAATCATCACAATTGCAATCTCGTATCATTCACCGTCAATTTCAATGGATTCATCATTGCCGGTGATCCTGACAGATTCAATGACCCCCCAAGGTATAGTTTAATTTAGGTCGGCGATCGGAGGCTATCGGTGGTATCTGATCGACAATCCTTCGATCGACAATCGGACGTCGGATGTGTCGTCAATTAATTGTCAAAATTTTCATTGAGACATATTTTCACTGTGCAAGATCATTTCTATCATTTTTCAAGAAGAAAATTTAGATGCGTTAACGTGTGTGTGTCTATATATATATATATATATATATACTGTGTAAGATCATTTCTATCATTTCTCAGGAAGAAAATTTAGATGCGTTAACGTATATATATATATATAATTTAAAAATATAAATAATTTGACTCGAATATTCAAAATAAAAGTTGACCTAGCACTACTAAATTTCCGTTATTTAATGCATTAGCGATCAAAAAAACTCGGACCGATAATTTCGGCCGCTAATCTATTAGGGTCGAGTTCCGTTCAAATTGTGATTTGAGAAAAATTAAATAATAATTTAAAAAATTTAAATTTTGATTGGAGTTATTTGGATTTTAATTTAAGTATATTTAAATTAAATTATATAAAAACAGTCTGTCTTTAATTCGAGCTTGGTTAGCCAGATCGAATAAAATATTATTTATTCGAATTCCGTTGGGAAAAAAAATACTCGAGTTCGACTGAATTCGTTATAATTTAAAATAGGAATCAAATAATTATTAAGTCCGCTGGAAAAAAAAAAGACCACAGACAAATTAATTTTTGTTTAGCGCTAGTCTCGACAAATATGGAAATATCTAATTTGATCTGCCCGTTTTGAAGTAATTTTATTCTAATTTTAGTCATCCGATCCGTTCAAGTTTTATTTATGTACAAAAAAGACAAATTAATACGCGAGATGTTATTAATTAGATTTCCGTAAATATTTTACCAAATATTTCTCAACAACTTAATTTTACTAATTCTGTTCGTCTTCTATAAATACAAACTCTCTGCAATCTTCTTATTTCCAAATTCCAATACGAACTACGTACCAATCCACACTCGATGGAGGCGGAGGGAGGAGCCCAGGATGCGCTAATACCGCGCACGTCGCCGGCGGAAGGAGCCGGGCCGCTGCAGAAAACTAGGAAGAGAAAGTCGTGGACGGCGGAGGAGGACGCAGTGCTGGCGGCGGACGTCCGGGCTCACGGCGTGGGAAAATGGGATGCGGTGTCGAAGCGCACCGGGCTGGAGCGCACCGGCCAGAGCTGCCGAGTTCGGTGGCTCAACAGCCTCCTCCCCGGCCTCAAGGGCAGCGTCGCCTTCTCGCGCGACGAGGAGCTCCACCTCTGCCGCCTCCATGCGGCGCTCGGCAACAAGTGGTCTCGCATCGCCGCCGAAGTACGTCGATCGAACGATCCGATCCGATCGATTTGTTTTTGTTTTCCTTCTTTTAATTATCGATTTGTTGTTACAGATGGAGGGCAGATCGGAGAGCGAAGTCATGCACTACTGGTCTTCCTACGTCAAACGACGCCAGCAGGCCGGCCTCAATGTCTACCCTCCGGAGGTGCAACAAGCCGCCGCGGGACAATCTGATCACCTCCACCAACCACAACTCAAAAGGCACAAGAATCAGACTTCTTCTTTACCACAACAGCCTCCGCCGCCGCCGTATCTGCTTCCCGTCGGCTATCCCAATCATCCTGTGACGATGGCAATCGGCAGCAAGTTCCTGGAAGAGTTCGAGGCGTTGCCCGACAGCCAGTTTTGGTCGTCGTTCCTGACAGTACTGAATCACGATGTTGAACACGGGAGGCAGCCGGCCGCATCCACCGATGCTACCGTTGGGAAACACAACCGAATTTAACGAGAAGACGACCGACCCTTGACCACGCTCCTGCCACCGTCGGATCAGAATGTCGGGCATGGCATGCATCCGCCGTCGCCAGCACTGCGTTTGGATATGCAACAGAATTTAACGACGAACTTTGGGTCGTTCGTTGAAGTCTTGCGCCGCCAGGCCGCCGCCAAAATTTCAAATAGATTCTCCCCATGTTGCTGTATTGCCTATGTATTGTTTTCAAATTTCTGTTTTACCCCTCCCGTCAGTCAGTCAAATTTTATGTTCTTCAAATTTGCTTGATTGAAAATTTTACGATTTTAAAAAATCTTTTTTATTAAGTATATTAATGAAAATTGTATTTTATATGGCTCATAAATTTTATAATGACTGTGACAGTTGAGAGTCGTGGAAGGAGCGAATCGTCTTTTGCAAAGCCACAAAACCTACTGCGCCACCATGAGACCAATAACAACAATCTTCTGCAACACAGCGCAATTTCTTTCTCTTCTCCAGCAAGCGTACGATAGCAAACATCAGTCTCTATTTGTTTCCATCTCCTTCTCTTCGCAGCAGCATCAGCGCTGCCATCTTCCAGCTTCAAAATTCCAGCACAGATTCTCTACCACCCTCGTCTCCTTTCTACCTTAATTCTTAATTCTTTTCTCTTTTTTTATTTCCAGAAATAATCAAGGTCTTCCAGCCATCATCTAGGTTTCTGTTCTTCCAGCCATCAACATCAGCTCTCTCACCGCCGAAGTCAAGGGCGAGAACTGGCCAAAGCCTCCTCTTATTTTTTGCAGCTAGCCCTCTTCTACCTGGACAACAGCGACTTCAGTTGTTGCCGTTCATCGTAGCAAGTGTCGTCGTTGGTCATCGCCGAAGCATGTCTGACAAAGCCACAATCTAAATTGTGTTGTCATCGAACTTTATTTATCATGTCTTCTTCGAATTCTATAAAAATCCCTCCATCATCATACAATACGTGTTAATCTAATACAGTTCGTCCATCAACTTTATCTTCATAACTTTTTACTTTAGAAATTAATTATAATTTATTCTTTTACTTTGTGTTGATGACTTATTTAGTCATGTTGACATTACTTCATCCACACGTAAAAAAAAATCATTTTATGTTATTTGATTTAAGAATGATCAATTAATTTTGACTTGATTAATTTCATCAATTACCGAATCTATATTTTCTATGCTCGTGGTGTTGGGTTCTCCCGGCACTAAAACACAAAACACAGCGGAAACAAGAACTCTCGAGCAATCTATGCGAAAGAAAAACTCGTACGAATTTCATCTATCTAATAGATCTATTTATAGTGTATATCTTTGGAGCGTGCCATTTGCTTATCCCGCTCGTCCAAGATGCGCTGGATCTCTTGCACATTCAAGTGCCCGTGCCTCTATTCGTATCCACACGGACACAATCTCTCAACTTTGAGAGAACTACCTTAGTTGTGTTAGCAACTTGAGGTAGTTCACAAGACCACCAAGAACCCACAAGGGTTTCGGCCATGAGGGAGGAGAGGAAGAAGAGAGGAAGGGAAGAAAGAAAAGCACACATTTTTTTTTTCAAAATGACTAGACCCTCTTTTATATTCATCCCATAAATATGAAAAGTTTTTTGTCTCTTTGACTTCCCTTCATTAAAGCCAATAAAGAGCACATCTTTGCATGTGACTCTTCACCTTCTCTTCATCCAATGAAGAGAGACTTTTCTCTTTTCTTCATTAAACACTTTAATAAATTTCCCATGCAATTCCGACCGGACCTCTCGGGCTTCCGACCAGGTCTCTCGACCAAGTCTCCCGAGCAAGTCCCCCGAGCTCCGGGCCAAGTCTGCCGACCAAGTCCCCGAGCTCCTGACCAAGTCTGCCGAGCTCCTGACCCAGTCTGCCGAGTGCCGAGCGTCCGACCTAGTCTGCCGAGCTCCTAGCTCAGTCTGTCGAGTGCCGAGCTCTCGACCCAGTCTGTCGAGTGCCGAGCTCTCGACCCAGTCTGTCGAGCTACTAGCCAAGTCTGTCGAGTGTCGAGCTCCTGACCCAGTATGCCGAGCTCCTAGCTCAGTCTGCTGAGTGTCGAGCTCCCGACCCGAGTTCCCAACTCGAGCTCCCGATCATATCTCTCGAGTTTCCAACTTGGGCTCAGATCTCCCGAGTTCCCAACTCGGGCTCCCGATCAGGTCTCCCGAGTTTCCAACTCGGGCTCAGATCTCTCGAGTTCCCAACTCAGGCTCCCGAAGCATCATGTCCTTAGTGTGTGATCCAATAGGTTCTCGTGACGTTGGCAATGCGCTTAAACGCTTTAGACATATAAGCAATGAGCGACATCTAGCAATGCATCATTGCTACCCAAGTAATAAGAAAAGTCGAGATCCGACTAAACCTCCGTGACTATGATAATGTATTACCTTGTCCTTCTATTCTTGATATCTAGATTGACCAATGAGGCATAGACCGTATCATCCTCAATCAATCCTGTGTTTCTTGATCCCCGAGTAGACTCACTCAAACAAATGAGCTCAATATCTCTCATATTGACTCATTTGAGCATGACCATGCGTTTTAGTAGTCCTACTCGATCAAGTGGCCCACAGATATCACTCCTATCATATGGGAGGGATAGATCCCATCTACATCACTCACATCCCTCCGCATAATTTATTACATACCCAGTGATCGCCTTTATAGTTCACCCTGTTACGAGTGACGTTTGACGATATCAAAGTACATAACTCCTTATGTAGGGAACCATAGTGACTTCAGGTCTAAGGACTATTCATACTAATAGTCACATGAGAAAGTTTATGACACTCATATGACAATCTATGAAGCTTTCTCATCGCGGGTCAATTCAGTACATATTCTCCAATGTATACCCATGTGTCAACTTGATATCACATATCCATGACTTGTGAGCTCAAGTCATCAGTTGACCTACATGCTAATCTCTATGCATTAATATTGTCCTTGAATATTAATACTTGACTAGGAATGGTTTAGAGTAGTGTTCTCTACATTATCTCACTATCGATTCAACCAATCGATATAATGTAGATAAGAACTTACTACCCAAGGACATTCTTATACTTAGTTATTTGGCACAAATACAAAGTAAGTATAATAACCAAACATGCCTTTATTAATGATAGAATATGATACAAAATATCCCTAGTCAATCATCACATAATTGGCTCTAGGGTTCCTACTAACAGTGGGACTCAACACTTAGCGTCAATTAAGTTTGTGAATTAAGATACTCTTTTACATCTCATTCTTAAACACGAGTTCTCGAACTTCGTCAATAACTATAGTATATGTAACAAGGAGATGTCTCTATCAATGCCTATATGTAATCAGTCAAGATCATGCCAACAATTTAGTTGCAATTGGGCATCCAGTCTCTAATCCATAACTATTAATGTATGTCCTTACCGGTTTAGATCCACAATATGACAGCTTTATTCCCAATGTCACAACTCGTATATATCAAATGACACGCGAAACCTTTCATGGTATGTTATCCTCTCACAAAATTCTTATACAAATACAATATCAAAGGATGTTAAATTCTCATCTTTATCGGCACATGTGACTAGCAAAGCTCCATAATCTAATTGTCATAATCAGCCTCTTATGCGAGATGACCATCAAAATCAGAATAGAGGTTCGAGATCTCGACAACACACATTTTTTTCTTAGTATAGAATTTCTTTCACATTCTAAAAGTTATCTTCTCTCTCGGAGCAAATATATTACTAGACTTCTATAACAAGTTAAAATGGATGGTGCACGTCCTATCTCCACTCCAATCATTGAAGGTTGTTTCACTACACCTTCATCTTGTAGGGATCTCTATGCAAAAACAATTACAATTGCTGCAGAAAAAGGATCCTTTCCAATGATCCATGCGAAAAATATGTACAAAGTTCTATTTAATGAGCTATACCTTTAATGCGTACCCTTAACTTATCCTGCTAGTTCTTAGTTTCCAGGATCTCTGCAAGATCTGGATGGTCGTGAGGGTGATTGAAGGTCGATAAGAGGGGGGGGGGGTAAATTGCCCCTGAAAACAAAAGTTACTATCTTTTGTTTTGACTTAACAAAGATGTTAATGTTGATGCAGTCTAGCCCAGTTGTTGTTTTAGTGTTTGACAATGATTTAAGTTTGGTTAAGCGAATTTGGGTTAAAGTCCTGGTCGGGGACTGGGCTTGAAATCTCGGTGAGTGAAGCCGGGTCCTGGTGAGTGAAGCCAGGTATTGAAAAGTCCTGATTCGGAAGGTTGGGTGAAAAGTCCTAGCTTGGAGGGCTAGGTGAAAAGTCCTAACTTGGAGGGTTAGGTGCAAATTCCCATCCTGGAGAATTAGGTGAAAAGTCCTAGCTTGGAGGGTCAGGTGCCTAGCTTGGAGGGCTAGGTGTTGGAAAAGTCCTAATTCGGAAGGGTTGGGTGAAAAGTCCTAGCTTGGAGGGCTAGGTGAAAAGTCCTAACTTGGAGGGTTAGGTGCAAATTCCCATCCTGGAGAATTAGGTGAAAAAGTCCTGGCTTGGAGGGTCAGGTGCCTAACTTAGAGGGCTAGGTTGGATGAAGTTCTAACTCGGAAGGGTTGGGTGAAAAGTCCTAGCTTGGAGGGCTAGGTGAAAAGTCCTAACTTGGAGGGTTAGGTGCAAATTCCCAACTTAGAGGGTTAGATGGAAAAATCCTTAGCTTGGAGGGCTAAGGTGGATGGAAACTTAGCTTGGAGGGCTAAGTTTAAGTCCCTGGATCGGTTTGGTGACCGATCAGGGATTTTGGCACGCTGCTCCTTCGTGGATCGGTCTGGTGACCGATCCAGCGATGACTGATCAGTCGGGTGACCGATCAGGGAGCACACAGTGAGTTTGGGAACCTACTGTGCTGCTCCTGATCGATCTGGTGACCGATCAGGGAGTATGCGTTTCACCCATTGACTGGCTCCTGATCGGTCTGGTGACCGATCAGGGAGCGAGCAGTGAGGTTGAGTTCCCTTGCTGAACTGCTCCTGATCGGTCTGCTGACCGATCAGGATCACTATACAGATCGTTCTGTTGAACGATCCAGCTTCGCGGGCTCCTCACTAAGATCGATCAGGAGGCTCTCTGATCGATCTGGTGATGACCTGATCGGACTGCTGACCGATCAGGTGAGACCCTGATCGGTCAGTTGACCGATCAGAAGGCCTAGCCTGCGAAACTCAGAAATTGCCCAATATAAGGGTGGATCGGTCAGGTGAACGATCCACAACCTGGGATCGGTCTGATTATCGGTCCAGGAGAATCTCAAAGAAATCACGATTTCTGATTGAGCGTTGGGGATCGATCAGGACGAATCCTGATCGATCTGGGACCAGCCTGATCGGTCTGGTGACAGATCAGGAGGCTCTCTGATCGGTCAGGTGACCGATCACTTTAATTCAAATACGCTGTCAGAAGTTCTGATCGCGTCTGCTTTCACTGCCGATTCTCTGATACATTGCTGATATATTTTGATATGCATTGCTAAGCCTCTGTTGGAGTGTGCAGGTGATTCAAACACTCAAGGAGGGTCAATGGGAGGCTTTCCGTTGAGCAGGTTTGGCTGTTTCTCATTCTCAGGTTTCGACGGGCAACTGACGCAGCTGGCGACTGACGGAGGCTCAGCTGGAGAGGGAGTCTTCAGTGGACTGAGTGCTCAGGGAGGTCAGTGGGTTCAGGCTGGCTCAGTGGATGCTGATGAAGCTTGTGATGGTGAGCAGAGCTTAAGTGATGAAGCTGAGGCAGTTGAGGCGAGACAGACAGAAAACTTGGGAAGTTGTTGCTGGGCTGTGTTCGTGCTCTTTGTTGCTTTGTTCTTGAGCGATCTTGTTGCATTCCTGTGAGAGCTTTGTGAGCTTCCCTTCTCGAGTGTCTCGTGTGCTTAATCTTGTATTCATCTACTGAGACAGCTTGTGGAGAGGTTACTCCACCGAGAAGGAGGCGCTTGATATCCGGTGTTCACCAGGGCTTGATCTGCCGACGATCAAGGGATCGCCCCCACCTCACGGGTACGCCAAGGAGTAGGGGCTAGTTATCCCCGAACCTTGTAAACAATCCTTGTTAGCGATCCTTGGTTTGTATTCTTTGTTTCTGCATTTCTGATAAGATTGTCTCTCTGCATATGTTTTGTTTCCGCTGCTACTAACTTAAGTGCAGAGAAAGATTTCAAAGAGCAAGTTTTGTCTAAGTCCAAGAGATCGACTAGATTCACCCCCCCCCCCTCTCTAGCCATCTCGTACCCAACAGTTAATTAGATCAAAAATAATATAAACAAATGAAGCAAACAGTAAATAAAGAGACAACCAAATTTTACTTGGTTTGTAACTAGGGAGGTTGTTAATCTAAGGCTGAATATGACTCGATTCTCCTGAATAAACTCCATCGAGTGGAGAAGCCTCTAACACGTGAAAAGTTCAGAAAAAGAAAGAAAGATTATACAAAACTCATTTGCTAATTCTTGGATTGAATAGAATGAATGAAACTGAGCTTTAGCGGTCTATTTATAGCTTCGATCAGATTTATCCATTTGCTGACGTGGCACTTATAGGGCGCCCGAGAGCTCTTGGGCGCCTGACACATGGCCTGATGCTTATCCAGAGTGTAATGTTCACAAACGGCTAAACATAGTCTCTCGGGTGCCTGATAGCACAAGGGCACATCAGTGCTCAGGCGCTCGTATGCTTACGAGTGTCCGAGAGAAGGTTTGGTCAGCAGCCGCTGACCACTCTCCAGAGTGACTTCCTTTGTCTTCTTAGGTGATTTATAGCTAACCGGAGTTAGGCTCACCCGAACCCGACTCCGATCTTTCGCCCTTCGAGCATCCTTCCTCCTGGATTCTCGTCCCTTGGCGTCCTTCTTGCTCCACCAACGTACTCTTCCGCAGAGCTCCGCGTCCCTCAGATGCACCAAGCCCGTCGGCTCCCTTTCTATGTCATCCTTCTCGACCGCTGCGTCTTCCACTAGAGTTCCTGCGCTCCTAAGTTCCTGTACACTTAGACACAAGGATTAAAAACACCAGGACCTAATTAACTTAAATTGGTTGACCACATCAAAATCAACATGGGGTACTTACAGATCGTGCCTTTTGTATTCATTCAATGAATACAAAAGATCTTTGCCCCTTGAGCATCCCCTCCACTCAATGCCCCTAACTCACAATGAATACCAAAGACTCTTGGTATTCTTTTTGGTTATTTATCTTCTATTCATCCAATGAATAGAATGTCTCTTGGTCTTCCTCTCTAATAATGTTTCATTAAACCTTTTAATGAACATTATTCATTATTAAGCAGTTAAGTCTAATCTAAATGAGTCTAACTCGGATTAGACTCAATCTCATAATCCAATTGGATTCATTTGAGTCAAACTCAATTAATCCAATTTTGGATTACATTTTAGTCAAATTAAAACAACTTATCTCCAAAATATCGTCTTCTTTGTGTGTGACTCAATAGATTCTCTTAATGTTGGCAATTTATTTAAACAGTTTTAGACACATAAACAATGAGTGACATCTAACAATGCATCATTGCTGCCCAAGTGATGAGAAAGTTGAGATTCGACCTAACCTTCTGTGTCTATTATAATCTATGACTTTGCCCTTTTATCCTTGATATCTAGATTGATTAATGAGGTATAAACCGTGTCATCCTCTTATCAATTTATGTGTTTCTTGATCCTCAAGTAGACTCACTCAACCAAATGAGGTTAATATCTCATATCGACTCATTTGAGCATGACCATACATTTTAATAGTCCTACTAAATCAAGGGGCCCATAGATATCACTCCCGTCATATGAAAGTGATATATCCCATTTATACCACTTACATCCCTCCGCATAATTTATTGTATACCCAGTGATCGATTTTATAATCTATCCTGTTACAGGTGACGTTTGACGATATCAAAATATACAATTTCTTATGTAGGAAATCGTAGTGACTCCAAGTCTAAGAACTATTCATACTAATAGTCACTATGAGAAAGTTTATGACACTCGTATAACAATCAATGAAACTTTCTCATGGCGGATAAATTCAGTACATATTCTCTAATATATACCAATGTATCAACTTGATATCCTTTGTCCATGACTTGTGAGATGAAGTTATTAATTGACCTATATGCTAGTCTCAACGTATTAATATTATCCTTGAATATTAATCCATGACTAAGAATAGTTAAGAGTAGCCTTCTCTATATTTTCCCACTATCAATTCATAAAATATGATAAAAAAATATGATACAAAAATATGATACAAAAAGTTTCCTAGTCAATCATCTCATAATAGGTTCTAGGGCTAACACTAACATATCCTCCCTTCAATGGTTGACTTCAGGTCTACCAAAATATTGTTAGAATATGTTATCATCACATGACTTGATTTTGCATTCGCTGTCAATTGTGCATATCAATTTATGCATTCTTCTATTAAACACCATTGGGAAGGTCTTAAGAGAATTTTTTGCTACCTTAAATGAACTATTTTACATAGTCTTCTTTTATGTTGTTAGTCCTCATGAGAGTTAATTGCCTATAGTAATGTAGATTAGGCAAGATCTCCTGAAGATAAACGTTTTACTATTGGGTATGTTATACTTCTTAGGTGAAATCTCATTTCTTGGTTTTCAAATAAGCAACCTACACTCATTCTCTTAAACACTAAAGCTAAATATAAAGTTATAGCTAACGCAACGTCCGAACTTATTTGGCGGCAATCTTTTCTTTCAGAATTAGATCTGTTGGATCGAGAGAAACGATAGAGGGGGGGGTGAATATCGTAAAATGTTCGGATTAAAGTTAGAGCAATTACGCAGCGAAAATTTAAATCAAAGCATACGCAAACACCAAGTTTTTTACTTGGTTCGGAGTCGCGGTCGGCTCCTACTCCAAGGCCCACGGTCGTTGATCGTTTTTTATGGGCAATTCTATATGTTCGCAAAATAGTTTACAGAGACATATTACAAAAGTAGTATAGTAAACTTAAAAACAGCTCTTCGTTACCGACGTCCGGTGTAGATTGAATTTTCTAGGCGGAGGGACGTCGTTGGCGCTTGTATCTCGAGTTGGGAGGTTTCCGGAGCAAAGCGCAGAAGCAAAAGAGCGTAGGAGCGTTGTTTGAATTGTTGTTCGAAGCCTTGGGGTCGAGGGCCTATTTATAGCCCCTGGGGGCTCCCGGGACGTCGGGGGCGCCCCCCCACGTGTCAGCCGATCCGAGTTCCTCTCGGTCAGCTCTGATCCCTTCAAACTCGGGATCAGATCTTGACTGGGGCGCCCAGGACGCTGGGGGCGCCCGGGTTGACCGGGTCAGGCTCTTATCCTGTTGGCTTCTCGCAGGCTTGCTTCGTTAGCTTGAGCTAGGGGCGCCCGGGAGCATGGGGGGCGCCCGGGAGCACAGGGGCGCCCCGCCCATAAGCTGTCGAAGCACTCCTTTTGCTTTATTTGTTTTGTGTTCACCTTGGGGGCGCCCGGGACACTCCGGGCGCCCTGGTCAGCTGCTGCCTCACTCCTTTGAGGCTCTCTGAGCTGCAGACACTCGTTCCTTCGGTCCTGCATCCAGGGTTAGTCCAAAACAAGTACAAAGCAATAGAGTATTAGTTTATACAGCCTTAGCTGTCTTGGTTCTGACATTGGGCCTCCCAAAATGGAGCCCTAGGTCGAACCGACGCCTACTGTTCCCTCGACGGGGAACGTGTCCTCACCTACTCCTCTCGGGAGAATGTACCTGATGCCAACCCGCTCCTTCGGTTGGACTTTTGCCCAGCAGTCCTTTTCCAGGTGCCTAGCTGTCCTTCGCCAGGTCTTCAGTACCAAGCTGTCCTTCACCTGGTGCCTAGCTGTCCTTCACTAGGTCTTTGTATCCTGGCATTCCTTCGCCAGGTGCCTAGCAGTCCTTCGCTAGGGCTTTGTGTCCTGGCATTCCTTCGCTAGGTGCCTAGCAGTCCTTCGCTAGGGCTTTGTATCCTGGCATTCCTTCGCCAGGTGCCTAGCAGTCCTTTGCTAGGGCTTTGCCTGCACACTTGAGTAACATGTTAGATAAACATTATATCTTAACTTTTGTACCCTGTTGCCATTATCAAAACACAGGTTTGACTTGGGTGCTTTCTGCCCCAACAAGATCTTTATCCAACCACTACACCAAGAATCTAGTGTGACAATATTGGAGTGACTTATCTTCCGACAAATCCAATTTTTCATACTCGTACCAATCATATGGAGATTAATTTTCATTTTGTTCACAAACTTGTGGTGACTCGATAACTTTCAATTTCATACTTCCCTATAGAAATTAAATTGTCGATATATTCGCCAAATCATTATCTAAATAACATTTTACTAAGTTAGCAGTCAAACTCAACTTTCGGGCACTGCCATTGAGTTTGTCAGGAGATAATAACAGCAAAGAAAGCAATAATGGATAATATTCTTGAATTGATTTTAATCCAACGAGCTTTACTATATTTGACATCATAATTAAAATTGACATGAAACGATAGCAAAAGATAATATTTTCAAATTTATTATATTCATTGCTATTATTAAAATTATTATGATTATATGTCATATTTAATCTTTCCTTTATTATTTAATCAGCTTGTATAAATAAGTCCTTTGCTATAGCAATAACATCATCGAAAATTGTTATTCTATGTTTGTTCTTTCTTCATCTTTCCTATGTCTCTATGACCTCCATTACATGATCATAAAATACTTTCCTTTTATTTTGATTAGAGAGTATAGTATCAAATACTTCATCATTATTTTACCTCCTTCGACATCCTTCATTGAGTCTTTTATCCTCACACTTCTAACCAAAATGGATCTGTTGAGAGGAAAAAACATCATGTAATTGAAACTGTCTTAACTCTTCTTAGTCATGCCTCAGTTGCACTTAAAATTTTGGATAACATCGTCTAAACCTTAGTCTACCTTATCGATCGTTTACCCACTCAACTGATGAGGCAATCTGTAGTCCGGAGTGACCATGTGTTTTGATGTCTGGGCAAAGGGTTTAAGTTAGGCTTTACCTTGTGTATTTGATATGTGTATGTGAGTGTGTAAGTTGTACAGGTTACACATATTGACTTGGCTGGACGGCTTCGGTACGGTGAAGGGTGGCATGGAGACAAGCTGGAGGCTTGTGTGCACCCGAGGGACCTTGGTATAGCAGGGACGATGAGCTAAGGGGTGCGTGTTGGGAACGAGATGGCTATAGAGGGGGGGTGAATATAGACAATCGCTTGCCCCTTGAAAGCTTATCACAATTTCTGCAACTCAATTATCAGTAGCACAGCGGAAAGAATGGAAAACAGAGTATGCAGAAAAATAAATGAGAGCAAAACACACACAACTAGCAAGATCGCTAACAAGGAGGGTTTACAAGGTTCGGGGATAACTTGCCCCTACTCCTTGGCGTGCCCTTGAGGTGGGCGATTCCTTGATCGTCGACAGATCAAGCCCCGGTTAACACCGGATATGAAGCAACCTCCTTCTCGGTGGAGAAACCTCTCCACAGTGTGTTTCAAACAATGATATATAATGAGCACAATGAAACAACAACAAGAAAGATCTTACTCAAACACTTAGCAAGGATTAAACACAGCAAGCTTCCCGAGCTCCACCCAGTGGCGATCTCACGCAGACCCCGTCTGCTTCGTGTCTTCCCACTGTCGGACTCCAAGCTTCTTGTTTTCTCCTTCAAGCGCTCAAGTATGATGATTGCTCCTCAATAGCTTGCTTAGAATAGTTGAAGAACTCAAGAACAGCAAGCTTTTTGCAGCCGAACGCAAGAACACGAAGAAGTTCAGCAAGCATCCACTCTGCCAGTCATACTAAACTCAACTCTCGCGTTCCTTTTGTTTCTCCGCCAAGCGATGGGTGACACCATCTCTGTAGCTCCCAGCTACTCATCTGCCAACGCCAGCCTCTACTGAGCTATCTCTGGACTCACTGAGCTCCTCAGCCAAGCCCCAGTCTTAGCTCCAGTCCGCAGCTCGCCGTTGCAACCTGAGATGGGAAAAGGGACAAACCTGCTCCAAGGAAAGCACGCCTTGACTTCTCCTTGAGTGTTTGAGTCCTCCCCTGTCACCTGAACTCAATCAGAGCATTAGAGCAGAAGATCATGCAACATATCATATATCATCAGCAAATCCGATACGATCAGAAATTCTGACCGCGTCTGACAGTGAATTTGAATTAAAGTGATCGATCACCAGACCGATCCAGGGTGTGTGGATCGGTCACCAGACCGATCCACTGCTTTGCTGGGATTCCCAGCTCTCGCAGCTATACACGCCTGATCGGTCACCAGACCGATCAGGGTGAATCCTGATCGGTCACCAGACCGATCAGATTGGATCCTGATCGGTCATCCAGACCGATCAGAGCAGATGAACAGTAACTTTTTAATCAAATCCAAGATCCTGATCGGTCCCTGGACCGATCCAAGACTCTGATCAGCAAGGGAACTCACTCACCGTTTGCTCCCTGATCGGTCACCAGACGATCAGAAGCAAGACAGCAAGGAAGCAGCCTGCTCCCCTGATCGGTCACCAGACCGATCAGACATAGCTGGATCGGTCACCAGACCGATCCACTAAGGAGCAGCGTGCCAATGTCCCTGATCGGTCACCAGACCGATCCAGTGACTCAACCCTAGCCCTCCAAGCTAGGGATTCATCCACCTTAGCCCTCCAAGCTAAGGATTTTCCATCTAAACTCTCCAAGTTGGGAATTTGCACCTAACCCTCCAAGTTAGGACTTTTCACCAAGCCCTCCAAGCTAGGACTTTTCACCTAGCCCTCCAAGCTAGGTCTTTTCACCCAACTCTTCCGAGTTAGAACATCATCCAACCTAGCCCTCCAAGCTAGGCACCTGACCCTCCAAGCCAGGACTTTTTCACCTAATTCTCCAGGATGGGAATTTGCACCTAACCCTCCAGGTTAGGACTTTTCACCTAGCCCTCCAAGCTAGGACTTTTCACCCAACCCTTCCGAATTAGGACTTTTCCAACACCTAGCCCTCCAAAGCTAGGATTTTCCACACCTAACCTCCCAGGTTAGGATTCTCCAACACCTAGCCCTCCAGGCTAGGATTTTCCACACCTAACCCCCAGGTTAGGATTTCCATATCATGCCTAATCCTCGATTAGGACTTAATCATAATCATCATAATCACTAACCTCCCAGATTAGGATTTTCCATATCATAATCATCCTCTAACTTAAAATCGTTGTCAACACCAAAACAACAATCAAGGCCAGACTGCATCAACAGTGCGGACTTCGAGGCATGCGTGAAGGATGGCATGGAGGCAAGATGGAGGCTTGCGTGCATCTGAGGGACGGGAGCCGAAGATGAAGAGGGCGCGAAGGCAATAGTCGAGGCTGCTGATGAGGAGTCAGTTGAGTCGTGAGGGTATGAGTGCTGAGTGATTGTACTCGGGAAATCCTAGGGTTCAAGTGTTGAGAGAAGTGTACTCAGGAAGGGTAACCTTAGGTGTGTGAGTAGACCAGTCGACTGCCCTGAGGGCAGTCGACTGATAAAACTCACAGAATGTTTTCAGACCTGGACCAGTTGACTGCCCCAGGAGCAATCTACTGGTAACCCCGAAAACTAGCCGTTGGATTAGCCGTTGGCTAGCAATTAAGGCTAGATCAGTCGACTGGTAAATGGGCAGTCTGGCGAGGGTTTCAGGTTGAGTTCTATTTATGAGAACTCATTTTGGGCTGAGAACTCTTGATGAAACAAGCTTGGTTAAGGCTTGTTATTAGTCTCTAGAGCTCAAGTATTGTCGAGGTACTGTGGTGAGGTTTCTCCACCCACAAGGAGTGACAAAGGCTAGCCGAAGGTTATCCGGGAGTGATCCACCGAAGGATTCTTGGATTAATCACCCTTAGGGGTGGATACCAAGTAAATCGATAATGTTAGCATTGCTTTCTTGTTGTTAGTTTTATTCTTTTGTATTTTCACTTGCGCAACTAACAACATATGAAGAAGAAGATTCGAAAATTGCTATTCAACCCCCCCCCCTCTAGCAACCAGCATCGATCTAACAAGTGGTATCAGAGCTAGGATCGCTCTTGATTGGAATAACCTCCAAGGGAGCAAAGAAAGCTAGTGGAAAAACCATGGAAAACAAGTTAGGGGACGATATCTACACTCCACTTCCCTACGATCATGAAGATTTCAACTATTGGCAGACATGGATGGAGACATGGT
>JAGFNQ010009498.1:0-72135 GCA_024364735.1 Boesenbergia rotunda
CCCTTGGGGCAGCCGCCGTTTCTTCTCCGACGACATCTCCGCCACCGCCTCCCCCATTTTCCGCCATCCGGTTCGTACCAAAACGCTCTCTTTCTCTCTCCTCTCTCTCTCCTTCAACACAACCACAACACACCCACTCGCACTCACAGAATTAAATATAAATGGCGAATAATTTTTTCTTAAAAAAAATGTATAGATAAACTCCCACCAAATTATCGTGCAAATGGAGTAATAGAGAAAGTTGACTTCCGCAACATCGTTCATGGCTTGTCTCTCCAGTTGCCGCTGAACTGCCGTGTACAATGACTGGCTTACCATCGTCTTCTTTGCAGTCTTTATCATCCAATAAAAGGTAAATTTCAAATCTTTATCGCACTTCAATACTCCACACGCAAATATAGAGACATATATCTACTATAGAGACTAAAAATTAAGCTTTTTTATTAAAATAACTCTATAAAACATCAGTAGAACGAAGCAAATCCAAGAGTAGGACTGCAACTTTGCTGTGTTTCATAAACAGGGCAGAGAAACTTTCGCTACATTAACAGGAAGGAAAATTAAGATTTACAGGAGCAGAAGAGTTACAATATTTTTGTTGTATCATTGGAAGCTAAAGTGCTCTGCCAAGCAATCGTCCTTGTAATAGTTTTCAGATTTCCACTGCACGGTGAACACTTTTGACACTTTTCTATAATTGATATCTGAAAGAATGCCACAATAATTTGCACCAAGTCCACTTCCATACACATGGATGTCATACCCATCGATGACAAGCCAGCAAACAAACTTTTTTTCTATTTAAGATGCGCCGACCTTTCTATGTCCTGGATTTTAGACCATATGATGTGCAGTAAATTTGTCTTGCAAGTAGTTGGAAACATTACTGACAGAGTGTTAGGAACTTGAGCACTTTGAACATGCTAAGAATCACATCAGTAAACATCGGGAAATATTTACATTAGCACAGTTAGTTTTGAACATTCAAGATTATCGCATGCTAGAAAAAGTTTCAGGTAGCATAGTACAAGAGCAAATAAAACAGTATTGTTAGTTGGTAGATTCTTGTTAATGAGATTTGGTTATATTTACTTCCAAGATACTTTTATGATCAGCAATTACACAAATTGGTGGATTTAACTTAAGGGATATACAATGAATTCTTATCAGTTGAAAGGTTAGGTTAGAAATTATCAAACTCACCATAAGCAATGAGAATGGTTTTTCAAATGATTTCCAATTGAGAAACACTAGGAGAAGGAACATGACTCCCTAGAGCCGACCATGACTGATCACCTTATGAATATCTGGAAACAAGACCTTCATCACTGATATTATCTCAATCAAACAATTAAGATGGCGGTAGTAGCCACAAAACAACTCAACTCAATTGGAATATATTATTAACACAAACAAGATTTGAATATAGAACATTTGGGTTTAAATTGTATTACCAACATAAATACGATATGGTGATAGACCCCAAACCTTAAGCTTTCAGACGAGATCCAGTATATATATATATATCAGTTTAGATTGTAAGGTGGTGGATAGGAAATAGTAACAATAGAAATAGATAGTAGCAGCAATAAAATTATTTCTTACATGTGTATCTTCAGATATGTGGATAGGAAATAGTGACAAGGGGAATTAATTGTATGGTGAGAGGAAAATATCTTCGAGCCTCTTACCAATGAAGTGAGCAAGATATTGTCATATCTTAATGATATTAGTTAGGAAAGTGACATTTGACAGTAACAGTTTTCAATATGTGACTCCCACCACATATTCCAGAATTTAATGTATACCAGTGAAATATCCAACAGCATATACAAGTTTATCAGAACATTTAGAAACTAGCTGAATATGTAATTTCAACTCAGATGCAATCTCTCTTATTCAATTAGTTTACCCAAATATTGCTGGGGAAAAAGGCTGCGTCTATACTTTTAATTAACAATGGGACAGAAAATATGATGAAGAAAGTTGCAAGTTGCATCAAAATGGGTCACATTTTGCCCCAAATCAAGTGAGCCAAAGCATTTGGCTTTTTTAACTTTTTTTTAAAACAATGCTAGTGTAGAAAATTCACTGAGATATGTATTAGAGAGATTGTTAGTTACAAACATGATCTATTCAGTTCAGAACTAAGATAACAAGAAAACCAACCATTGCTAAATCTACTAAAGCTGCACTGAACTGGACCTTTATAACAATGACAATAAGGAACAAAAAAAAAACACATGCGGTGTGAGAGAATGCGTATCTGTGGCTGTAGAATGCTTAAATTTGTGCAAAATACATCTACAGAGGCCCATGACAAAACTGACAGGGACATTCTTCACTTCCTCGCGCAAGAGGAGTTGGAGCAAGTGGCAGGAATCCGAGTTCCAATTTAAAGACAACATCTTTAGTCGACATCCAGCAACTCTTCCGCAGACGTTTCTGTAAGTCGCAAGAACATCTTAAACTTTCGCTTTTCTAAATTAAATACTATCTAACTAATTAGATCTACCAATTGCAAATGCTTTAAAATATTGAACTGTGTGATTATCTTACATGACAAGATTAAATAGCAAGAATGTAAGGAGTTAAACATCCGAAATAAGATATTGCAAATGTAAAATTACCAGTTTTTAGAGCAACAAAAATATCGGGCAAACAGTGAATATTACCCGAACAATTTAATTGAAATAACGCATAATTAATTGCCAAGGCATCACGATAATCCATTGTTCCTCGATGCTGACACTTCCACAGAAATCTTCAGGATGACACACCGGGACGCGGATCGAGTGAAGAACAACAACAAAGCCGAGATGATGCATTGATCAAACCAACCCAAAAGGGACGCAGACGGAGGGAGGAGAAGCGATTGATGGTCGCCGCAAAAGCGAGTAAAAGGGGCGACGCCTCAATTTTTTTTTCACCACAAGATTTATCAAAATTTTCACAATCTACTCCATAATTTAAAGATTTTAAAGTATCTTAAATTTCAAAAATTATTATTTAGTATAAAAATGTTATAATAATTTTTTTTCAACTTGAAGATTTTAGTAAGCCAATTCAATATTTTTTTTCTAATTGTTTGTGAAATAATTATAAATATATTCAATTTTATTTTTTTAATAAACAAGCATATGAATGCTTATAAATTAATTATTATAATTCTCTCCAATATCTCATGAAATTACACCGGCAATAAAATAAATTATTTTTAATGCATTGCAAAATGACATTTTTAGCTTAGCCATGAGAAAGAATAATGTAGAATTGTGTTTACAATATTTGTTAGAGAGCAATCCAATTTATAATTCTGAAATTTGAAATCCAAAATCCATGAGTCCACCAGCATTGCACGGGGGGAAAGCAATATTATCATGTTACTTATGTCCTATTTTAATTAGTTCAAATAATATCAAAAAGTAAATACCTTTCTATTCCAAGGAGGACTAAGAAAAAAAAAACTCAACTCCCACGTGTGTGTGTTGTGTGTAGAGAACTGCTATCCTGCGGATCGGACGGTGCGGACCCCATGCGCGACGGGGCGCGTGACCGATCAGGGGCTTCCCTGATCGGTCACGCACGGTGCGCAGTGTCGTGTCCATCGACGGCCTTCGACCGTCGCCTCCGAACAGAACTATAACTCAGGGGTGAGCGATGAACCCTAGGGGGTACGGTGAACCCGTCGGGGTACGGGTGAACCTGTCGGTAGGGCTGTAATCGAACTGAGCCGAATACCTGAGAGTTTGAGTTTGGCTCGTTTATTATCGAGCCAAGCTCGAGCTTAATTCATCGAATATAGTGATGGCTCGCGAGCATATTCGAGCCTAATCGAGTCCTAAACGAACTTACCAAATATAAATTATTAATTAAATTATTCATCAATTTATTGAAAAAATAAATTATATATTCTAAAAAATATAAAATATTTATTAAAATCTATGATTTTATTCATACAAATGAGTTTTATTGGATATTTTATATTTATTAAATGTAAACGTGTCAAAATTATATATATTTAATGTTAAATATTAATTTTATATTTTACGAACTAGCTCACGAGCTTATTAATGAGCCTATTCACGAGTTTGAGTTTGGTTCGTTAATATTAACGAGCTTTATTAAACGAGCTCGAACGAGTTTCTATCGAATCGAGCTCCGAATAGTTCACGAGCGGCTTGATTCATTTACAGCCCTACCTGTCGGGGACACTCCCGAGCCCCCGGTGGCCGATCAGTCGTGGTCGCGCACGCGGTCCGCAGGAGTGCTCCTCAGTGAAAAATCTCAAGGAAAAGCTTAGTGAATGACGTGACATTTTACATGCAGCGATTTTTTACGAGTTCACCGTGCCCCTCAGGATATAGTATGATTCGGGGTGGTGGTCGGAGATCGTCGATGGTGTTCGAATGATAATCGAAAATGTGCATATAAAATGTCACATCATTTATTGAGCATTTAATTCAATTTTTCATTGAATGTATTGTAACCCTAAAAGTTAATTGTTAATTTTTACGGAGTTGGATGATGGAATAATATAATGATATTTTAGATAAACCATTTTAAATGAGAAATAGAGTGTTGGATGGAAATTTAAATGATGGATGTCCCGATTTAATTTTTGTCCAATAATAAATTGCCACCATTACAAACTGATATTTTAAGCATTTCAATTTAACGACACGACGAGGCAGACAACAAGTTTTGGCCTGCAGGTGCGTGTACACGTGGACGCTCCGTCTTCGTCTGAAACCTCGATGCTGTTGGAAAAGACTCAGCCGTCCTCCCATGGACCGGCTCACTCTTCCGTGTCGACCGTGGGAGCCTGGGAGGGAATTGAGCCCGTGGCTGGCGTCTCCTGAGCAGCCATAAATATAGGGCGCGTGTCTTGACAATGCAGCGAATCGAGATTTTTGTTTCCCTGCTGCCTGCTTGTCTTCCCCGTCTCGCTCTCTCCGTCTCAGACAAATCGGGTGGTAAAGATCGAGCTTTTGGACGGAAATGCCCTCGGAAAGGGACTGCGTGGAGGAGAAGTCTCCGGCAAAGTAGGATGGCATCGTCTTTATTTCGTGCTCCGTGAGTGGCTTTTACTTCGCCCGTTGTTCCGTTCGACGCCAAGCAAGCAAGCAAGCGCGCAACGATGAGATAGATCCGTCTCTTGACCGGCGCTGTGCTTCGTCAAAGGCGACGGCTGCCATCTTCCGAGCTTCTGTACGCGGAACGGGAGGATTAGGAGGAGCTTCTACGGTAGGGTTAGAGAATTTTGATTCTGATTCTCTTGAAAACAAGGTGTGTTTTTTTGGCTGATTTTCGCTTGCCTTTTTGCGACGTCGAATGTAATCCTTTTTAATCCCCTATTTGGATTTGTTTTGCACGATTTGGGGTTGAGAATCAAGGGCCCGCTCCTGGAGTATGAATGCAAAACGAATATCGCTTGGATCGAGTAATCGTTGGATCACTGTGCGGAGAAATCGGGGGCTCGCAATCATGTAGTTGGATATTTTATCGAGTCGGTTGCCTTTAGATCTTTATTTTTTGTTCGTATTGATCGTATTTTGGATTTTATTCCCATTGTTAAAAGATTTGTTTTCCTCTCGTGAGAACATAAACCAGGATTGAAGAGTGAATCCATGGGGATTGGTGGTCGCTTACTCGTGTATCAACCAGATGAAAGTTGATACTATTTTGGGTACTGATCCGTGTGAAAATTTCTCGAGAATTTCCAGTTTCGCTCTCGTTCGTTTGTATTGTGCTTTTTTCCTTAGCGCTGAAACCATACCAATAACATGAACTTAGCCAAGTTTTAGCTTAAAATTTTAAGGATGTGGAATTGTGATACTTAATAATGTTTATTTCTTAAAAATTTCAGTATGATATAATTGTTTTACCTTCTCGGCAATGTATTAATCATTTTAGATTTCATGTATTTCAGGCGGAACCTGTTTTCAGTACTAGCAAACCGTAGATGAAAGAATATTACTTGAGCTTTCTATGCCTAGATCGGCAAGTTATTTATGGCAAATTGATTTATACTTAATTCTTTTTTTTTCTTTCAGAAAATTAAGTGGTTGTTCTCTCACTGAGATAAAGTCAGAGAGTTGTTTGCTAGTGAGGAACAGGAGTGTAGTTTGTACATGCTTGTTGATAAAATGTTGGTACCGAAACAATATCGTTGCACACACTCTGCTACATGCTTGTGCACAAAGGGTCACTTGAGTGAGGATGCAATCTACCTTGTCTTCCAGCATCTGAACTGGAACCCAAGATTGATTGCAGTTATGTCTTGTGTTTGCAAATGGTTTGATGAGATTGCCAAGTGTGTATTCTGGAAAGAGTTTTGCCGAACAAGGGCCCCAAAAATGATGCTGGATTTGCAGTCCTGTGGAAGTCACAGTGTTGATGGAAACTGGAAGGCACTTGGAAAGCTTCTCATTCATTGTTCAGGTAGCAGCATCTTTAGTATTGCACATGTCCCAGGTCACTTTGTTTACAGGACTAGGTTTTCTAGGACTTCAGGAAAGAGCTTTCTTCTTCCACAGTGTAAGACAGACGTTTTGTATGTGTCAGACCCTTGTGAACATCTTGATCAAGGAGATGATGGTGATGTAGGATGCTTTCGTGGTATGTTCAAATCATTTTCTATGTCGAAGATAAGGAAGATGCTTATTGATAGGCAGGCCCAGTTCCATCCGACACAGGTGTGCCCATATTGCAAGGCAAAATTGTGGAATATGCTGCAGGCCAATATGATACCTAGGAGTGCTTGCAACAGGTTGGGTGCTTATGATGACAGCATTGAGTGTTTTGTATGTCTCAATGGGCACATGTTAGGTGCATGCACTCTGCTACCATTATCTGACTCTGAGGAAGCTTCAGATTTTGACTAATGCTCAAACATGCTCAAAATTTGTGTGAGGTTAGTTCTCTGCTTTCTGGATGATTCCTGCAATATATTGTTCATTGTTTGATTGGTGTTTTTAGTGGATAAATTAGCAAACTCTCAAAAATTTAGTTTTAAAGCGAAAGCTTTCCTCAGGATTTGAAGAATACCCACACAAACACAAATGAATGTTCGGATACTAATTTGAGAAAATGGGTATATGTATCTTATTCTTAGTCTTTCCACTTACAACGGGATAAGTTATATCACAATTAAATTGTCTCTCTTCTTGTTTTTATAGTGATGTTCTTTTCTTGTCTAATGACTAGAGAAAGCATGCAGAAGGATAATCAATGGATTTCCTCCCATTTTGTCAAAATCATAAAAATACAAGAGTATATTTGGCTCTGTTAGCATAGGTACAGCTACCCTAATTTTCTATTTGCTTATTCAAATTAATGTAGATAGATCTGCTCTGTGTAACTGAATTATGCGACTGCTCAAATCATCATTTGCAGATACCAACTGCAATTGTAGTTCACATACATCTCTACTGGTTTTAGATTGCAGATTGCGATGAATTGTTTTTGTTATAACAAAGTGGCATTTTGGTTGATCTTGTTGTAGTTTTTGGAGGCTATTTATCATGTATCATGAAATGATTCAGAAATTGAGTTTTGTTGGGAGTATGCTCTCTTTCCAGGTGTTCCTGTTCAATTCAATATATTGCTGAAGATTGTCACCGTTTAGCATGAAAAATACTACACATTTGTGTTCAAACAGAAGAGGATTGATATTTCTTTCATTATAGTAGTTGTGTCAACTCAACTCATAGCTGTCCGCTTGACCAAATGTTTTGCCTTTCTAGGATCCCTCATTAACCACTTCTTTTCGTTTAATCTACCGAGCATCTTATTTCATCAGAAAAATAGTTGTTTTTTAAAGTAATTCTTGTGCTCATCCTAGTTCAAGTCTCTCTCTGTTTATATGCACAGAAGTTTCAGGACTGACAAAGAAATCGAGCAGATGATGATACACTATCAGCAGCAATCTGGTGCGTTGCATGCCTCAAATGCTATCGTATGAGCCCAGAGATCAGAACTTGTTTGAAGACAAGAGAACAATTGCAGAATGAGGAAGTGAATGAGTATTGATCTGGAGGAACTTGTTTGAATGCTGCATCAAAATTCAAGACTAAAACTGTTTGGAAGACCAAAAGTTTGGAGTTCTTTTTCTTGTTTGGAAAACCAAATTTTTTATTTTCGCTTAAATACTATGCTTCCTTGGCCACGTTTTAATGTTTACCTCAAGGAACGGTGCTGGTCTTGCAAGATTTATAACAGTATGTATAAAGTAGATAAAAGGCCCAAGTATTATTATACCTACAACAGATAGTTATTAATCATAGCTATTAGCATTCAATAAAGAGTAATGATATGCTGAGTGAAAAAAACAGAGTGAATGCCTTAGGGAATGGGTATGACGTGGCTGCCAGCGTGTCATGGTCCAAGTCAGCGTGTGTTTAAGCTGTCAAACCCTAAAACCAAAACCAAAATCCCTAAGCCCGCCGATTCATTTCCCTCCCGCCAAGGTTCGTAGAATCGCGATCCTACACAGGATCGATTTGGGGTCAGGATCGGATCGGTCAGGATCGGATCGTAAAATCGTACGATCCTATCAAAAACCCTTAAAATGAAAAAATATATAATTTTTATTAACACTATAATGAAAATAATCACGTTTAACTTCAAGAATATTCTATTTATTACAAGATGATCCAATTTAATTGTCAACCTATTAGATAATAGACATCTAAAGACTTATCATTTTAGAAAAAAGATATAACATAATATTATTAATCAAAAACTAATTAAAAAATAATTAAATAGATATTTAAATAATCTTAAAACACTAACACTAACGATGTAAAAGATAAAAAAAATAATAAAAAAGATTAATAATCTTCTGGGCCTCTGAAAAGGCTTTAAACAATATTTTTTGGGATTCAATCTTAAAACTAACTTGTAGATCTTTGAACGAGTTTCAATTTGATATATTATAGGTCACGTGGTTCAATCCGAGTCAAAAGTTATGACCTCTTAAAGCTTGCATCGATCCTGTTCCGATTCTGTTCCGATCCTGTCCGATCCTATACGATCCTGTCCGATTCTGTCCGATCCTACCGATCCTGCTGCGATCCTGCTACAAAAAACGATTCTGCGCGATTCTGGATCGTTTTCTGCCGTAGGATCGTAGGATCGTACGATCCTACGATCCAGGATCGCGATTCTGTAAACTATGCCTCCCGCACGAAAACCTCCTCTTCTCCACCTCTTCTCCACCGGCGACCTAGGCTCTCAGCTCCTCTTCTCCATCTCTTCTCCACCTGCGATTTCTTCTCCACTGGCGACCTAGGCTCTCAGCTCCTCTTCTCCATCTCTTCTCCACCTGCGATTTTAGAGCCTCTCCTCGCCGACTGCCGCCGCTCCATCGAAGTCCAGCGAGGAGCTCGTGCCTCTACTCCATCTCCCCAGCTCCTCCGACGACTTAGGGGTTTGCTCTTCCGTTCTCGCACCTCTCCGTCTCGCTGCTCCCGCGCCTCCATCAAGGTTCGATTTTGTTTGTTTTTTTTTTGTTGCTCGACGGGTTTTAAACTGATATGATCTGGGGCTCTGATTCGTAGACCAAACTCATTTAACGTCGTCTGAATGAAAATAAAATACTGAAGTCTACTGCTCAGCTTGTCTGTTCTTTCTTTTCTTTAACCATGACAATATTTCTTTCTCGTTATTTTTGGAAGAGCTTTTTTATTTCCTCTCTTACTATTACAGATGAAAGATATTTGTTTGTTGCTCTTCAAAATCAACCCAATCAATTCTTTAATCTTTTGGTAAATTGGATCAGCCTTACACTGTGATAGCTCATGTTGGCGAAATATGATATACTTGTCCCATGTCTAGCATAACTAGATTATTAGAGTTTCTCAATTTAACACTGACTTTTTTAGAAGCTAAAGTTTAAAGTTTGTCATTTCTCTGACCTTAAGGTTATTGAAAGAACTTAAATTTAAAAAACACATGAAGTTGGAGTTGTCAACTGAAACTATTAAGTTATAAATGATTTCAGATCATGGCCTCATCTTTTTTTTATTCTTTTCTTAAATTAAGGAGTTAAATTATAATTGCCCTACACTATCTTAAGTCAGTTTAGCCTATGTGAAATAAGAGAACTATATTATTGGTTCTCCATGATGGGCATCTTGGATTCTTATTTCACTTATCCTTATCATTTATAGCCGACTGCAGAGTAAAGAGCAAACTTTGGATTATTTTAGAGGCCTGTTTATCTGTTCGTTTATTCAAATATCCAACAAAATTTTGTTTAATTTATCTATTAAAGTCTAATGGATGAAGTTAAATTTTTCTATACAACACTCATACTATTTTTCTGATGTCATTATCTCATGATTGTGACTGTAGGATTTTGAAACTATTATGGATGATGAAACAAGCAATTCTCATTTGCCACTGAATGAAATGGAGAATGAAATAGAGATTAATTCCCAAATGTTAGGAGAGTCATCAAGCTCAAATGCGGCTGATACTCCACAATTTGGGATGACATTTTCATGTGAAGAAGAAGTTCGGGAATTTTACAAATCGTATGCACAATCAGTTGGCTTTGGCATTTGTAAATTGGGGTCAAAAAAGAGAGATGATGGCAAGCAGAAGTATTTCTCATTTGGTTGCTCAAAAAACGGTATGACTGTTCCTAGGGTGAAAAATGCATTTTATCCTAGACCTTCAAGCAAAACAAATTGCAAAGCTAAGATTAATATTATCGTTCAGAATGATGGATTATGCTTTGTTAATGGTGTTTTCTTGAACATAATCATGCATTAAGTCCAAAGAAGTCCAGACATTTAGATGCAATCAAGTTTTAGATTCCCTAACAAAGAGGAAACTAGATTTGAATGATCAAGCAGGAATAACTTTGAGTAAGAGTTTTCATTCACTTGTTGTTGAAGCTGGTGGCTATGAAAATTTATCTTTTGATGAGAGAAAGTGTAGAAATTATATTGGCGAAGCCCGTAGATTAAGATTTGGTCACGGTGATGCAAAAGCCTTAAATAATTATTTCTGTCGTATGCAAAGTAGAAACTCTAATTTCTTTTACATGATTGACGTGGATGAAGATTTTCGCATACGAAATATTTTTGGGCTATGAAAGAAGTAGGGCTGCTTATGATTATTTTTCTGATGTAGTTACATTTGATACTACATATCTTACGAATAGCTATGATATGCCATTTGCTCCATTTGTTGGAGTAAATCATCATGGTGAGTCTGTGTTGCTTGGTTGTGGTTTGATTTCTAAGGAAGATACTGAAACTTTCATTTGGTTATTCAAATCTTGGTTGACTTGCATAGGGGACGCGCTCCACAAGGTATTATCACCGACCAATGCAAAGCCATGGAAAATGCAATTGTTGAGGTATTTCCGAACACTAATCATCGATTATGTCTTTGGCATATAATGAAAAAAATTCTAAGCAAGTTTGGTAGTCATGCCAACTACAAAATGATAAAGAAAGAGCTAAAGAAAGTTGTTTATAATTCTTTGACAATTGAAGATTGTGATAACAATTGGCAAAAATTTGTTGAAGCTTTTAGTTTGAAGACAAATGATTGGCTGATTTCTTTGTTTGAAAATCGTCATAAGTGGATGCCTGTATACGTCAATGATAAATTTTGGGCAGGTATGTCGACAAGTCAAAGAAGTGAGAGTATGAATGCTTTTTTTGATGATTATGTTCATTCCAAAACAACTTTGAAACAGTTTCTCGAACAATATGACCATGCTTTGAAAAACAAGATTGAAAAGGAACAACATTCTGATTTTGCTTCTTTTAATTCCATGATTCCAGTAATCAGTGGGAGTCCACTTGAAAGGCAATTTCAAAAGGTCTATACAAACAAGATTTTCAAGTTGTTTCAGGATGAAATGAGAGGTTTGATGTTTTGCAATACTTCATTTGTGAGGGAAAGAAGGGAATATATTATTTTTTGAAGTCGTTGAAACTGTATATGGGAAGGAGGGAGGAACTTCAAAAGATGTTTCTTATTGGGTACAATACAGTGAGTTAGAGCTTCATCTGAAGTGTTTATGTCGCCTATTTGAGTTTCATGGCATTTTGTGTAGACATATAATTTCTGTTCTTGTCAAAAGAAATGTGAATCATGTTTCTGGAAAATATATTTTGGATCGATGGCGTAAAGACATTAAACGTGATTATCAAGGGATCACTAATATTTATGATGATTGTTGTTCTCATGAAGAAGAAAGAAGAAGATATAATATTCTACATCCTTTGTTACATGAAGTACACAAGCTTGGGTCAAAAAATGATGAGAGGTTACTACTTTTAACTGAGATCTTGAAAGATACAAAAGAAAGGCTTATGAATATTGATGCCGGTGATTCCTTTGATGGTGCTCAAGCTAGCAACATGGTTCATGGCGATTCACGGCTTGAGAGCCAAAAATTTCACTCTCCATTGAAAGTAAGGTCTCGGGGACGTCCACCAAGGAAAAAAAACAATCCATAATCGAGCAATTTGCAAAAAAGGGGAAGGCAAAGTCTCGGAAAAAGGTTTGTTTTATACCTCAAGTAATAGTTTATATTTGTGGAAATATGCTACTTTGGTTTATGTTATGCTATGGTTTATAAAATCTGATTTAGTATTTGTTATTAGCAAATGATGAATGTATTCTCTTTGTCTATAGTGTTCTACAGTTGTAGAAAGGCAAGAAGTGTTATCAAATTTAAATCCTATGGATGATCAAAATAGTCAGAATGTAAGTTTGCTTATTTTTTATTGGAATTAAGATTACTAATCTATTCAGTATTATATTTTTAACATGATTATTTTGCTAATTTTTGTCCTTACCCCTTCTTTGTTGTAGGTTGTATTAGAAATTGCTATTGATTCAACATTTTCACAATGCCCTTGAAAAGATAGAGTATATGTATGTGTGTAAGTCAAACTGCTATTGATTTATTTCTTTTTTTGCTAATTTTCAACATTTTGAAACTGCTATTGTAAGTCAAACTGCTAATTTTTGTCCTTACCCCTTGATTTTTTTTCTTTTTTGCTAATGTACATTTTCACGAACTGCTATTGATTCATTTTTACATGTCCAATCTGATGATTCATAGTATCCCCATTCAAGTTTGCTTGTTTGTTTATGTTGTAAATGGTTTGTCAGCTAACAATTTGCTAATCTCTAATAATTATACTTTCTAGGTATGGTGGAGCAATTTGTTGTGGCAGATCGGCATAGTTGTGGTGGAGCAGTTTTTTATGGACCACTTGTTTTAACTTTATCAAGCCCTGTGTTTTGATAAACCTTCTTGAATTGTATTGGTAGTATTGATTTGTGAATTAAAGACTGCGACTTGTCGTAATTAAGGTTTGCTCAAAATACATCTGGAATGTTTTTTTTGTAATGCATCTGGAATTGTAATGCATCTGGAATCAAAATCTGTGAATTGTAATGCCTCTGGAATGTTCTTTCTGTAATGCATCTGGAATGCTCAAAATGCATCTGTAATGCCTCAAAATGTATCTGTGAATTGTAATGCCTCAAATTTTTGGAGTGGGAAGATTGTAATGCATCTGTACCTTAAAATGTATCTTAAAATGCCTCAATGCATCTGTGAATTGTAATGCAAAATGTAATTATCTTATTGTTTTCTATAATTTTTCTCACGTTCTCAAGAAGTACCTTAAATTATGTTTGCTTTCATGGTGATATGTTGGGTTAGAACTTTGTAAACTTTTGTGCAGATGATATTAATGCTTCTCCTATGTTTAATTTTTCACAACTGGTGCTGCCGATGAAGGTAAGAGTATCCATCCACCTCCACTAGGCGATTCAGTTGTGATACAAGTATTGAATAGCTGGCATGTATCTCAGAAGGCTTGGGAGAAGGGGCGAGCTGTAAAATCAGGTACCAATCAATGCCATAATTTAGGAGATAGCTCTCTGTCTTAGCATGGGAAAGAATATCACAGACTACAAGCAATTCTGAGGCATGATCAAACAATAAGGATGATTTCAAGGCTTCAAGAATAACGGCCCTGACACCACTATAATTTTTCTGATGAATTTTGTTGAAGATTACACATTTAGCATGACTAATCACTGCATTATCACCAACCATTCTGCTTTCTAGAGATAGAACAAAGTTACAAACTGCTTATCCAACATAAAAATACATATGCATGAATGTATTTGGAAACACTTAAAATCCGCATGCACAATATTTATTTTTTTTAAGAAAAAATTGACACCAACTTTGTAGTAAAATCTTAAGCCAGGGAAATTTCAAGAAGAGTACTCTTTCAAGAAAGCACTACAAGTTTCTTCTTGTTCCAGAAATTTTTTTTACTCTTATGGTCTAGTTCAATGGGGATCTAGAGAACAAGCAACATATGCACAGAAAATCTGTTATTGGCACGGCAACAAGATTAACACAAGCAACATATGCACAGAAAATCTGTTATTGGCACGGCAACAAGATTAACACAATACAATAAGTATCTATTCCTTATGTACAAAGCCTTTGTGTGGTTATATTCACTTTCCACATTACAATAAGGGTGCGCTTGGTTCAAACGGAGGAATGGGAATGAGAATGAGATTGATTGAGGTGGGGAATGGGAATGGGTATGATTGATTACAAAGTGGTGTTTGGTTAGGACTGTATAAACATTACCATTACCATTGATGGTGTTGGGTTTACCTATAAAGGAATCAATATTAATATCTCATCTCATTCATTACATATAATATTCTATTTAATTAAAAATATAAACTGTATTCTGCTAGCTGGCGCTTGGGGTTTTTCATTCCCCCCAAAATGGGGTGGAATGGATGAATACATCAAATAGCGTAATCAAAACACTGTTCCGTAATTATACCATTGAACCAAACGGACGGATTGATTTCCTTTCCCTTTGCAGAGCTCAAATACCACGTACCAAGCGCCTCCTAAGTATCTATTCCTTATGAAATCAATAACTGAAAAAATATATCCGATGCTTCCCTAGCCAACCCAAAATCTGAAACTTTGGGAGTAAAATCAGCCTCAAGTAGGATATTATTGGCCTTGAAATCACGGTGTATGACACAAGGAGTGGAATCCTCATGCAGATATGCTAGTCCTCTTGCCGCACCGAGGGCAATTTTCATCGGCGAGTCCCAGTCAAGAGGTTGCTCCATTTTATCAGGGCCTGAAAATCCAGCAAGACTATCATAAAACAGCAATTTGAGTAGAATCGAAAATTAAAATGGTACATGTTGCTAAAAAACGCAAGGAGTCTTAGTAGTTTATAGGTTCAAACAAAACAAATAAAAAAGAACAGATTATTCTCAAGAAACCTGCCAGTGCATCATCATTTGGTTTGTACTTGTCTCTGCTTGTTCTAAGACTTCCATGCAATTTCTGTAATTGCAGTGAGAAATAATAATGCTTTAGTTATGGAGTTCCATTTTCGTTGTACATTCAAACAAGCTGAAGATTTGTGAATAGTTTATTTAGTGAATATACCTGTGACTCGATGTTGCTATCATGCACAGGCATTCCTTTCCTACTTCCATACTCTTTGATGGCTGCTTCCCTCTGTCTGCTAACAAAAAAGTTGCTCTTTTAGTTATGTAGTGAATTTCAAGGCATGTTGATATCTTATAGCTAGAGAATATATAACGAATAGGATTTTTCCGAAGTGTGCTTGAGCATATAGTAAACCACCTTCTAGCTTCCTCATTCCGAAGTTTGGCATCATATTCCTTGCTTGGAGGATACTTTGGCAAACTTGAAGGGTCACAAGCAAAAGGCTTTGTGGTGAAGAACTGATAAGAAGTAACAATTAAATATTAAAAATGGAGATATGAAACTAATGTAACATTCAACGGGAAAAATTAATGCCTCAAACATCTTGACCATCATTTTATCAACTTTTGGAACTGAAAGGGAATATGTGTAAACAAGTCCAAAACAAAAGATCCATTTATGCAACATAATCGCGCATACAAGTTTTCATGCTCTTCTTTTGTGCAGGATAAGTTCAAACAATGGCAAATGTTGGCCTGTAGTAAGGCATCTTGAGGAGTGAATGGAAGAATTTGCAAATATGCCTAAAACCATGAATTAATTGATGTACACTTCATATGCCTAAAACCATGAAAGATACAACACAGATCGGACCACTTGATGTAATATCCCAGATCGGAAACTCACAGAAAAAATTCAATAAAAATGGCACTACTTTACACAGATCAGACCACTTGATGCCATAAAACCATGAAGAAGATATAATATCCCACCCAACCTTGGCAAAGGAAGCCACTTTAAACCCGTCGAGCAACAAAAAGGGCGATCAAAATCGAACCTTGATGGAGGCGCGGGAGCAGCGAGACGGAGAGGTGCGAGAACGGAAGAGCAAACCCCTAAATCGCCGGAGGAGCTGGGGAGATGGAGTAGAGGCACGGGCTCCTCGCTGGACTTCGATGGAGCGGCGGCAGTCGGCGAGGAGAGGCTCTAAAATCGCAGGTGGAGAAGAGGCACAGGCTCCTCGCTGGACTTCGATGGAGCGGCGGCAGTCGGCGAGAAGAGGCTCTAAAATCGCAGGTGGAGAAGAGGCACAGGCTCCTCGCTGGACTTCGATGGAGCGGCGGCAGTCGGCGAGGAGAGGCTCTAAAATCGCAGGTGGAGAAGAGATGGAGAAGAGGAGCTGAGAGCCTAGGTCGCCGGTGGAGAAGAGATGGAGAAGAGGAGCGGGAGGGAAATGAATCGGCGGGCTTAGGATTTTGGTTTTGGTTTTAGGGTTTGACAGCTTAAACACACGCTGACTGGACCATGACACGCTGGCAGCCACGCCATTTCCTAAGGCATTCATTCTGATTTTTTCACTCAGCATATCATTACTCTTCCTAATAAAAGCGTGCTAACTTTCTAAATATATGAACAATTTCATTTTACGGCAAAAATGATGATGAATCGATTAATCAAATTGACGGTTGAAAACTTTCAAATATATAATATTAATTTTTTTAATAAAATGTGAGAGGAGACGATCATATCCCTCTTCTCCACGTAGCTATGCTCTTTTACTGTTTACTAGGTGAAAAGACTAGAAGGAAAGAAAAATAAACAAAAGAAAAATGGAGGCTTCTATTGCTTTAACATTGTCTCCGTGACAAAGAATCTTTTATAATAAAAAATGATTAACTAGATCGACAATATTAAATCTGAGATGATCAATTTAACTTTTAGATAAATTGAGGAGTATATATGAAGACTCTTCCGGATAACTAACATCGTAGGTTCATTATCTATCAAAGAAAATATAAATTCCAATAATATAGCATGTTTGAGTTTGAAACTCAACCCGATATTAAGGATATCTCCAATCCACATACTAAAACACTATATTTAGTATAAAATGTAATCCATTTTTCTCCATCCCATACACTAAATTACTACGCCAAAATTGGTGTACGAATAGTGGCTCTCATACAATATTCCCACAACATATTTGGTGTTGGAATTTTTTAATATTTTTAAAAATTAAAAAAAAATCTTATTATAATCAATAAAATCAAATATAGTATATTTTTTAAAATATTATTATATTATTAAATATCATAAATAAAAATTAATTTGTAATTATTATTTCCCACTCATTATGTATAGTAATATTAATTATTTATTATAAAATTTAAATTAAGTGTATTTAATAGCATATTATAATTTTATTATACATATTTATACAGATTTAATTTATTAAAAATTTTATTTATAATATATTTAATATATTTTAATTATAATTATACTTATTAATTTTATCATTAATTTTATTAAAAATATAATAAAACATTTAAATTATGAATAAAAAATCAAATATTTTCAAGAACATTCCATATAGGTGCGATATGGCATGCTGAAATAATATTTAGTAATGAAATTATACATTTGAATATATTATCGGTTCATCCCGTAAGGATAAACTATATCAAATATGATATTCATGATTGAAGACAATCAAAATATCCTTTGTGGTGCGATCGCATTAATAAATACAAAGTATTTAGGATTATAAGTTGTTCATCGGATTCTATTTATTTTTGATTATTTTACCTTTATTGTATATTATATTTATTTAATAAGACAGTTACAGGGGAAAAATATTTTAAGATAGCGGAAGGTTAATTCGGTTAAGTATTAACTTCCCTTTGAATAGATTAAATATTCATGTAATTAATTTATCCAAAAATATATATTTAATGATATAGATATTCAAATTTAAAATTTATATCAAATTTTATTACAGAATTAACAGTCGATTTATCCTAAACTATTTGAATGAGTACAATATTTTAATAATAATAATAATAATTATTATTATTATTATTATCAGGGTTTTACCGTTATCTTAATATCCAATTAAAATTAGAAATTTTATATTTTACCATATTAAAAAATTTTCATATATGTGGAAAAAAATTCCATGCGATAAAATTTTAATATACGAGGGAAAATAACATATGCGCTAAAAAAAATTCAATGCATGTGGAATAATTTATGTGGTAAAATTTTTTATATATGCTAAAAGTTCATTTGTCAAAATTTTCATATATATACCAAAAATTCATATGTGCTAAAATTTCTATATATGCGAAATATTTTATATGTTAGCATTTTCATATATGCCAAAACTTCAAATGTCGAAATTTTCATATAAAACAAAAATTCATATGTACTAAAATTTTCATATATGTGAAAAAAAATTTATGTGCTAAAACTCATAAAAGCTATTTTCTTTATTACCCTTTACAGCGGTAAAAGATGGATTGTTAGTTTTCGTTAATTCGTCAAGAATCAATAAAAAAAGATAAATTACGAGACTATTAGATTGGATAATGACTAACGTAAAAGGGAGAATGAGCACTTGGCTTGTTTAAATTTGACCCTAGATCTCATGATGATTGTTTTATGTGACAATTATCAGTCAATCCCGATGAAAACTTCTTTTTTTACCCTTTTATAAAAAAAAAATTAATCAAGTTAGGTAACGTCCAATATGGGATAATCGATTCGGTCCTATTAAAATTTCTCAACTATCGACGTAATAAATCGAAAAATATTCACAACGGATAATTTAGAAATTTAATATCTCATAATTACGTATTCTATTAAAAAAAATTTATAAAACGTATCATAGCCAGCGAGTAGGTAAATTTTGACCGTATTATGCGCTGATCGAACGTTAATTTCATTTGATTTGTTGTTATTTTTAATTAGTTTTGAGGAGGGTTTGTATTGATGATTGATATTTGCATTTGAATTTAAAAGAAAATTTAATTATATATTAAATAGAAAAAAAAGTTAGAAAATGTCAAATTATTTATTATAAATATGTATCGAGCTCATCGAAAATTTAGACCTTCTTAATTTGGATATTGGTACCGAATATTAGTTTTGTTATTAATAGAGATGATCTAGCCGGATTGATAGGCTCCTTTATAAAGGAAGGATAAGGTGGTAGCTAACGTATAGGTCAAAGTCGCGAGTAAACCCGTCACAAAATCCAACCGGACACTTAGGGGAACCCTAGTAAACTCCAGAATGGTGACTTAGTCGCCCCTAAGTTGGGTACACTACTAAGACAAACCCACTCTTAGCATTTGACCAGGCATAACTAACTAGAATTCGAAAGAGGACACATCCGGTCGGACAATTAGTCTCCTATAAGAGGAAAACACCACCAAGACTAGTGGCGACCCTATTGGATCGAGACACCTTTGGGACATCTGGATAGTTGAGTCCGAGCAAACACCATCTGAGGCGTGGAAATGTAGAGGCAGGGAATACATCCGCTCAGATCTGAGGCGTGGAAATATATAGGCAGAGAATACATCCGCTCAGATGGTCCCTTGGGTAAGAATTAGCCTCAGGATGGGTTGGTCGAAGACACGCAGAACTCACCAACCTATAATTTTCTCAGGGAAGAAAATCCCTAAAGCTTAATAGGCTCGTCATACTATTCAGTCGACTTGTCAGCCTGTCAATGCATTGGGCCCATTATTAAAAAAATTCCCTTGGTAGAGGACAATCTAGAGTATGATTGACACAAAAACATGGATCTATATCGTGTATGAATAGACATGAAATATTTGATAATCATTATATGTATAATATTGTTGTGACTACTCCTATGCCTAAGATATAGTTATTTGTTAAATTCATTTAAATTGATATAATACCTCTTTAGAGTAGAAATTATGAGAGGTGTTACAAATAAGGGTCTCTTCTCCCTCTACAATATAGGTAAGCTAAACACATCTTTCTTCCACGTAGTTCCTTTCATTTTCATTGTTTTTTTTAGGAATGATATGCAGCGAAAATTTTCAATGAGAAATCTAGCGGGAATGACGTGACACTTTTTGTGTACGTATTTGATTGTCGCTTGGACACTGACGGTAACCTCCAACCGCCACCCCGAACCAAACAATATCCTGGGGGCACGATGAACTCGTCCAGGATCGCTGGAATTAGAGTGTCACGTCGTTTTCGTTAAGTTTTTCGCTAACAATTCTCACTGCATATTATTTTTTATACTGACTTAAATATTAGAGTGACTGTATCAGGATCCCTTGACCTATTTATAATGCTCCCTTCTCTGAATGTTTTTCAGTTATGTTTGGGGTCTTCTCCTAGTCAATCTCCCCTCCACATCATCAACGAACCAATTTCCATCGTTCTCCAACGGGATCAATGGATTTCTTTAAGATTTTATTTTCTTCATCTTTTCCTTCACCCGAATGATACAATGAAATTTACGATGAATAATTAAAATATGATCAAATATCTATTTAGTTTATAATGAACGTGGGTATTATTATTTTAACGTGGATTTCCATGTGATAAAAATTACCACTAACAATATACAATTATCAAACCCAATATACAATTTGATTCAACTCGTGAAAATAATAATATAACATTAATATATTATAATATATGAAAATCCAGATCTAAGAATTCTCATAATTAATTAAGGGATTTGTTGTAGTTTATCTATCCCTTTATAATAGGATATATTTGTTATTTTTGTATTAAATTGTAAAATTAAAATAGCATCCATAAAAGATCAGATAGATTGGAGGTTATAGATTTATTTATTTTTATAATTTTTTTTAAAAAAAATCGGTTTAGTTACGTTATTGTAGGACTTTCCTTAATTGTCTAGGTCAAACTATTATATAGAGAGGTTTAGAGATCGCCCCATCAAACCTCTACGGCCGTCGCGAGCTTCCTGTCTGTCTTCATGGAAAATTTGAATAGCAGCCGCCGCCGCCGCTTTCGCCGGCACGAGCAGTCGGAAGGAGGAGAAGAAGACTATCTCAGTAATCTCCCGGACGAGCTTCTCCGCCACATCCTTTCCTTCCTTCCAACCCTAGACTCCGTCCGCACCTCCGTTCTGGCCCGCAGATGGCGTCACCTCTGGACTTCCGTCCCCGTCATCGACTTCCGCTACCACCAACTAAAACAGAGCATCACGGATCCCTTCTACGCTTCCCGCGGCGACGAATCTGTTTCTCGTCTTCGCCTATCCGGACCCAGCAATAGCAACTGCGATTGTGAATTCGACTGCGATTGTGAATGCTTCATGAATTGTGCACTTCTCCCCATGAAATGGTCCACTATGCCAAGACCCACGATGCCCGGCACGTGACTCTCCTCCGGTTCTTCATTGAGATTTCGGCCGATTGCTTTTTCGGAATTCTGTTCGATTGGCCATCGCTCGTGTCGCTGAACATGCAAGTCGTCGGCTGCAAGAATCGCACATTATTCGACTTTTCCAGATGCTACGCCGCCTTCCGATTGAGCAATCTCAAGATACTTTCCCTCGCACTGGGCCAAAATTTTATTCACGACAAGGACTTGTCGAGGCTGCTCTCGGCCTGCCCTGTTTTAGAAGAGCTAACGTTGAATACAAAAAGTCCCCGGCTCGGAGGCATTCAAATAGCGGCGCCAAATCTTCGCCGATTGACTATGATGCCTGCTCCGTCGAAACTTCAAATCAATTGTCAGAAACTAGAATTTCTACAGCTGAAGCCGGAAGTGGGTTTAACGGACTTGCATGTCGAAGCCCCCTCTTTGACCTCTGTTCGATTATACAATATTTGGCACTTGGTAACATTTATTTGTCACATGAGAACATTTCCTCAGATGTTATGCGATGTGCCTACGGTAGCTATAATTGTGTCGGATAAATGTCTTTCAAGCTCCATTCCTAGATTCCTGGTATGTTAATTGAGGGTCTTCTTCTCCTAATTATATATATTGTTTTAGAATGCAGATGCTACAATACTGATCACATTTTTGTTTGTTAATTCAGATAAGGTATAAGGATGTCGTCCAAGGGTTTCCCATCTTTCACAAACTGCACGAGTTGAAGATCGAAATGTATGTTGTGGAAAAGTTCAGCATGGACATCGTTTTTGAGCTTCTTCGACACGCACCGAATTTGCAGTCGCTCGTTTTAACTGAGTCCAACATGGTTTGAAGAAGCATTATATTAATGGTGATGCAATTTCATTATCTAATTTGCTGATCATCTCTTGGTACCATTTCTCAATTTCAGCGACCCGGCGATGAGGACTTCGACCAGTGGGAGCAGAGTTCCTCGTCGAGGATTAATGAGCCCTTGGAGCATTTGGAAAGGGTTTCAGTGAATATCCAGAGTGAAAGAATTCGATCGGCATTTCTAAAGACATTGTCAGAGACAGTTCCAGCGTGGGATCGAGTAACAGTCAACTGAAACCACTAATAATAGTCTCCACAATATGATGAACTTGAGATTGTCTTGAAGGAACACTACATACTTCTGCAGTGGTACACATTTTTTGGGCATATCACTGAGAGATGAGACATCCGGCAGCTCTTCAGGCAAGGATTTCCAAGAGACAAGCTCAAGTTCCAGCTTTTGAACAGAAAATTGCGCATCCTGCAATTTAGATAGCTCAACTTCCACTTTTTCCCTTTTTCCTCGATTATTTTTTCCTTCAATAACTCACTATTATTGTGAATTGCTTCAAGTTTTCTCTGCCTCCTGGCAAAAGAGGGATAAATTATTATTGCTTCACAATAAAACTGAAGAAAGATTTGTAAAGGTAAAGATTAAGAAAATATAAGTATTAAGATATAAAAAGGAAAAGCAATTCGAGGCACTTTGGAACTTAAACGGGAAAATATTAATGAATCAAGCAATACAAACAATCAAATAATAAAAAATTACAATACTAGATGCTATTAGAAGAATAGTAAGTATTGACGTTTTTGAAAGAGTTATGATAAAGAATGTGAATTTATAGTGTGAAATTTAATGTTAATAACGTAGTATTTTTTTATGTACACATCCGATTATCGCTTGGATAGCGGCTGCCATTCTGAATTAAACTATATCTGTGGGGCACGATGAATCCGTCGAGGATCGCTACAATTAGGTTTCACATTACGAATTTATATTGTGTATGATTTTTTGATTTATAAAATGCACATGACAGAATCTCTATAAAAGAACTAGTTTTTTTTTTTTTTCCTTCGAAACAGAACTTAATAACAGTTTCTAATTACAATCTCGAATATTTAAATTTTGAATATATGGAATTGAAATGAATTTAAATTCAAAAATTTTGATCACGATACTTTGTTCTAGTTAAAATAATAATCTATGAATTCACAAAATTTATCTACGATTTAAAATCAAAAAATCATTTATGATTTCACTTTTCATAATATTTAACATTTCTACGTATAAGAGTTTTATTAAAATCTAAATAATTATCCTAATAATTAATCTAATAAAATAAAATTTATACTTTACCATTCTCTTAAATTAATGAAATATAAATGAAGAAAAACTTAAGAGGAAAACCCTTTTGAAAAAAAAAATGAAAGGAGAAAAAAATTAAAAAGT
This sequence comes from Boesenbergia rotunda, assembly GCA_024364735.1. Taxonomy (NCBI): domain Eukaryota; kingdom Viridiplantae; phylum Streptophyta; class Magnoliopsida; order Zingiberales; family Zingiberaceae; genus Boesenbergia; species Boesenbergia rotunda. The sequence continues at coordinate 23,931 of JAGFNQ010009498.1, forward strand.
AAAAAATAAAAAGAAAAGAGTTTTATATTTTTCATTAACAATCTCGACTAGTTTCGAAGAACTCGACAACTAGTCAATGAACTCGACAATGAGGAGCCAGGCAAGGTCGAATATGATTATTTTTTAATACCAATAAAACCTAAAAACACAAGAAAAGGAGAAAAAAATTAGGTTTACTAACATTGAAAAAACAAAGAAGGAAGCGAGAACCCAAGAGAAATAAAAAATAATAAAATAGATGAATGAGCAAAAAGTGGCATACAATATAACTAAGTTGCAACATGTATATAAAGAAAAGTGAGAGAGAAACAAATGAAGTAGAAGCTTTCTCAGTAAATATCTTAATACATTTTAAATCGATCGAATTCGTTTAAATTTTAAATTTGATTCGATCATAATTTAACCCAATCAACTTCAAATCAATCACAGTTTGAACCAATGTAATCAATTACATCTCGATCATAATTTAACCCAATCAACTTCAAATCAATCACAGTTTGAACCAATGTAATCAATCACAGTTCGATCATAATTTAACCCAATCAACTTCAAATCAATCACAACTGGTGGAGGCTCCGGCTGTGGGAACGGTGGGGGGCACAAACGCTGAGTCGGTCGGTCGTTCCCTTCGGCGCCTGGTGACCAATGGCTGGTCATCTGCGTCTACGGGCTCGGGGTCGGAGGTCGGCGCCGCTCTGTCACCGGAGGACATGTTGATGGGAGAAACCACGAGCAGAGCTGCCTCTCGTTAGGCCAGCTGTTCGCCGACCCGAGAGTCAAGCTCGGCGTCGTCCAAGCCAAACCCCTCCTCCAGGACAGCGGCTAGCATCATATTTGCTGCAAGGAAACAGGCGTTTAGTTAGCTACAAACATTCGAAAGACAGAGTACAGAGCTTACCAAGTGACTGAGGTCGGCGAACCGACACTTGGCTAAGCCCAAACACGTACAAAATGTCCTCGCTTAGCAAATGGACACCATGGAAGTATCGACCCCCAAGTTTGGAGGGCTGACTGATAAGAAGAGAGGGATCGATAGTTTTTGGGTGAGGGGGAGAAGGAGGAAGGTCGGATATCCATTGGGTTGGCCCGCTCGGGGCGGGGACAATGCTAATGAAGAAATAACGTTCCTTCCAACCCTTATTAGAAGTGGGAAGTTTTGAGAGAAAGGAAGTTTTGGCTCGGGCTTGGAAGAAGAAGTCGTCCGGCTCTTGCTTCTTCGGGTAAAAGAAATAATAAAAGAACTCGGGCTCGAGAGGAATCTTATACAAAGTAAAGATAACCATCGAGCCACACATCAAGCGGATGACGTTCGGGGCAAGTTGAGATAGGAGAATTTGGAAGAAACCACAAATGGGGGAAATGAATGGGCGGATCGGGAAACGAAGACCGCCTGAAGATGGTCGCGGGAGATTGTTATGTAACCAGGAGGGGAGGTCTCAGGACGGTTGGTTAGGTCGGCCAGGCAGAGGCGAAAGTTGTCTGGGATACGATAGTCGGCTCGGATTTTGTCAAGGTCGTGATGGTGGAGCTCGGACACTATGGTAGTGTACCAAGGGTATGAGGAGGAAGAAGGAGAGTCCATCTGGCCAAGGAAAAGGAAGGGATCGGGGGGAGAAAGAGAACTGACCGGGTGGAAAAGGGATCGCCGGAGAAGATGACCGGAGAACATGTGCCGATGGGAGTTGCCGGAACCTTAGCAGAGCAAGCAACAACAACATTTGGTGTCGGAAGTAAAAGGTAGTGGGGATAACTGCGGGGTAATAGCCTATATATAGGGCTGAGTGGTCGACCCCAATCGTTTGATGGGGATCTCGGCGAAAGGCGGGAAAGGATCAGGGTCGTTCGATTGAACTCGGCAATTCCCGAGGCTCGATATAGCACGTGCGCACCAATCATTCGCTGAGCCCATGGCAGGCGCTTTGTCGCTCAGGGAACTAATAGTCGGCCAACGCGTGGCCTCGCCAGTAATGCAATAATTAATGAAGATATGAATCGGCTCAGCCCGGATGAGGAACGAGCCAGACAAGACGGTTGAAGGAACATTGACCTGTCGATCGGGGAACTATCTCAGGTCGGACGGCGGACGTCCGCAGGAAAGGTCGACTACTCAAGTGTGCCAGGCTTGCTATGAAATAACAGTCCAGTCAGTCGGACTGGACGCCTCCTTCGACTAGACTCGAAGGAGATGCTTATGATCCCGACCTAGCTCACGGGTAGCTCGACCGGCCAGCATGTCGCTGCGTCTGGATGAAGTCGAGATCAAGGCCCCAAAGTCCAGGTGAACTGAGGGGCTCAGGTAGGCAGTCAGGCCGATAGAGTTCGGCCTGATCCAACCTATTCGAGGACATCGAGGAACCGACCATGACTTGAATATACACGGCATTGATGGGGGATCAAGGGACGGGTCGACGAAGGCCCGACCCGGGGAGTTCCCGAACCACCCACCGCCCGACCCTGGGTCAGGTCGGGCAGGCTGACACCGAGCGTCCCTGACTCGGCCACTCAGGCTGGCCACCCGACCCAGAGCTAAGTCGGATGGATCAGGTCTAAGCATCCCCGGCTCGCCACTCAACCAGGTGACCTGAGAGCGGGCAAATCGAATACATCTCCGCGCCCCCAACTCAGGACGTACCTGCGTCACTGGGAAACATTACACCTGACCCGGCAGATATCACTCGGGCCAGTCGGTCGGCAACCGATCTCAAGACCAGTCCTTCCTTACGCCACCTCCACTCCAGGACGTCATATATACGACCCTGAAACGGCGGCCAGCGTGAGTCTTACTCATTCAGGGCACCCGTCGTGGATATCCCGTTGACTCCGTATTACCCGCACATCCCACGCCATGCCGCCCTTCGATGGGTGAGGCAGAGCAACGTCGATCGATGCCTTCCTGTGAGCTAACAAGCACCCACATCCCCGCCTCATGCAGGTACTGAAAGGTGATTGGCATAGACAGGGGTTGTTAGCTCCCCCGACTATATAAGCCCCTCCCTTCCTTGTTCCTCAAGTATGTGCAATCGTGCTCTCGTCCACTATCTCCTTTGCTTTACTATATTCCTGCGGATACTGACTTGACTGTCGGAGGGCCTGATCGGAGATCTTTCCCGGCGGGTTTGCTAACGATCATTTTTTCGCAGACCAGAGCCAGCATCAGCAGCTCATGGTACTTGGGAGACTATCTTGCTTTTGAGATTCTATCTCACTTCGCGACATGATCTATATGATATTAATTTTTTTAATAAAATGTGAGAGGAGATGATCGTACCCCTCTTCTCCACCTTATACTGTTTACTAGGAGAAAAGACTAGAAGGAAAGAAAAATATACAAGGAAAGAAAAATAAACAAGGAGACGTAGACTTCTGTTGCTTTAACATTGTCTCCATGACAAAGTATCTTTTATAGAAAAATAATTATTAGGTCAGGTAATGATGATTAATTAGTTAGGTAATGTCAAATTTAAAATAATCGATGTCAAATTTAAAATAATCGATCTAACTTTATGATAAATCAAGGAGTATATATGAAGCCTCTTCGTGATAACTAACATCACAAGTCCATTATCTATCAAAAAAAAATCCAATAATATAAGATATTTGAGTTTAAAACTCTACTCGATACTAAGGGCATCTCCAACCCACACACTAAAACACTATATTTAGTGTAAAATGTACATCATTTTTCTCCAACCCATACACTAAATTACTACGCCAATTTGGTGTACGAATAGTGGATCAGATGCACTATTCCCACCATATTTGGTTTAGGAATTTTTAAATATTTTTTAAATTTTTAAAAAAACTTATTATACTATATAATCAATAAAATCAAATATAATATATATTTTAAAATATTATTATATTATTAAATATCATAAACAAAAATTAATTTGTAATTATTATTTTCCCCTATTATGTATAGTAATATTAATTATTTATTATAAATTTAAATTAAGTGTATTTAATAGCATATTATAATTTTATTATACATATTTATAATGATTTAATTTTTAAAAATTTATTTATAATATATTTAATGTGTTTTAATTATAATTACATTTATAAATTTTATCACTAATTTTATTAAAAATATAATAAAATATTTAAATTATGAATAAAACATAAAATATGTTAAAGAATATTCTTTTTAAGTGCAATATGGTATACATGAGTTAGAGCTAAAATGATATTTAGTAATGAAATTATACCATTTGAATATATAAACTATATTAAATACAATGTTTATCGTTGAAGATAGTCTTAGTATCTTTGTGGTGCGATCGCGCTAAATACAAAGTATTTAGGATTATAAGTTGTTCATCTGATTCAATTTATTTTCGACTATTTTACCTATATTGTATATTCTATTTATTTAATAAGACAGTTACAGGGGAAAAAAATATTTTAAGATAGCGGAAGGTTAATTCGGTTAAGTATTAACTTCCCTTTGAATAGATTAAATATTCATGTAATTAATTTATCCCAAAATATATATTTAATTATATCGATATTCAAATTTAAAATTTATATCAAATTTTATTACAGAATTAACAGTCGATTTATCCTAAACTAATTGCATGAGTACAATATTTTAATAATAATAATAATAATAATAATAGTAATGATGATGATTATTATTAGGGTTTTACCGTTATCTGAATATCCAATTAAAATTATAAATTTTCATATATGTGGGGAAAAAAATTCCATGTGCTAAAATTTTAATATACAAGGAAAATTACATATGTGCTAAAAAAAATTTCCACACATGCGGAATAATTTATGTGCTAAAATTTTTATATATGCTAAAAGTTCATTTGTCATAATTTTCATATATATACCAAAAATTCATATGTGCTAAAATTTCTATATGGTGGGGTTGAATATCCCGTAGTTGACACGTAGATTGAAGAAGTTGTGTGACAAGATCTACCGAGTCGGAATGATTTTCATTCCGTGACGCCCGAGGCCTTCCCGGGAAGGGGAATCCCTAGACCAGCTCGAGTAGACATAGCCCTGAAGATTGCTCCAAAAGGATACATACCCGAGATCACCTCGAGAGGCAAATTCCCGAGATCACCTCGGGAGGGGCGAACACCCGGAACCCCCTAGTCAAATGACACCGAGGTCACCTCGGGATAGCGGAGCCCAAGAAGCACTCAACCTCAAGTAGTGGCTTATTTTCTTCGGATCGATAATGGATCATCATCATCCATTATTACAGCCGTGATATACGGCCATTAAAGCATTAACCCTCGCAGCAACCCATATTTAATGGCCGCAAAGACCGTTACCAGGATGATCCAGTAATCGATAATCGAGGGGGCGTGGCGAAGATCGTGGAGACTCACGGTACGTGACGAAGATCGTGGAGACTCGCGGTACGACCGACGCAGGTATAAAAGACACTCTAACCCCTCCGGTAAGGGGGGTTATGCATTCTCTACTTCACGCATATTTGCCTTCTTTTCATCTCCTGGATAGAGGCACTGACTTGAGCATTGGCGTGGGCTCCGCCGGACAACCTCTGGCGTATTCCTCTAACACTTGTGTTAATCTCGCAGGGTGTGAGTTCCTCCTCGAACGTCAGCGTCCGCGTGGGTTGAACCCTGGTGACTGACCGTCGACGTCGATTCCTTCCTGAACACTATATATGCGAAATATTTTATATGTGTTGGAGGAAATGCTCCTTTTCGGAGAAGTTACAATAAATTGAAATTACTGAAATAACTTCAACTTATCTATTGAGTGGCCCTATCTGCCGAATGAGCTCCCGAGCAGACTTCCCGAGTGCCGAGTGAGCTCCCGAGTGAGGTTCCCGAGCGAGTCTCCCGACCCGACCAGGGTCTCCCGAACTCCCGAGTGGAGTCTCCGACTAGGATCTCCCGAGTAGTGGTCGGACGTCTCCCGACCGACCAGGAATTTGCTGAGGCCTGCGCAGCGCAGTTTCCTTGAAACAGATTCGTCCTCCTCCGGCGGTGCTTCGAGGCTCAGATGGACTTCTGTCTCTCAGGATACAACAGCAGACCACAGGCAAACGGAGCACTCGTTGCTCGTGGCGAACTGAGAAGGTACCCGACTGCTATCGAGGAGGTCGGAACGAGGTGGGATGGAGAAGAATTTCTCTATGTCTGGTTCATCTGCTTGGACAAATTTTACCCGACCGGTCGGACATTCGACGCGCGCAGGTCGTGCACGCACACGAGTTCACTTGGTTCAGTACAAATTCGGGCCCTGGATTTGCACCCCCTGCGCACCCACGCGTGAGAGAGAGCCTCTCCCCTAGCATTTGTTCACAACTATCATGCTTGTGAAACAATATAAACCAACATTTATGCCATGAAACTCCCAATGTGGGACTAAAGCCCCACTCACAATGGAGTCCTTTATTCTCCACCTTACTTTCTACTCACTAGAAAGTTTCACTACCTCCCTTTCCATTCATACTATATGTCCAACAATATGTTAGCATTTTTATATATGCCAAAACTTAAAATGTCGAAATTTCCATATAAAACAAAAATCCATATGTACTAAAATTTTCATATATGTGAAGAAAAAAATTATGTGCTAAAACTCATAAAAGCTATTTTATTTTTAACCCTTTACAGCGGCAAAAGATGGAGGGTGAGTTTGAGTGCTCCCGCTATTTCGTTCCAGAATCAATATATAGAAAAAACAAATTATGAGATTATTAGTCTGGATAATGACTAACATATAACGGAGAATGAGCACCTAAGTTCGTCAGAATTTGATCTCAGATCTCATGATGATAGTGCTTTATGGGGTAGCTATCTGTCCATCCCGATGAGAACTTTTTTTACCCTTTTATAAAAAAATGATTAATCAGGTTAGGTAACGTCGAACTTGAGATGATCCATCTGGTCCTATTAAATTTTTTTAATTATCATTATAATAAATCGAGAAATATTCGTGATAGATAATTTAGAAATCTAATACTTCATCATTACGTATTCCATTAAGAAAAATCTTATAAAATCTATCGATAGTTAGCGAGCAGGTCAATTTGAACTTTAACTTCATTTGATTTGTTATTATTTTTAATTAGTTTTGAGGAGGGTTTCTATTGATGATTGATATTTGAATTTGAATTTAAAAGAAAATTTAATTATATATTAAATAGTAAAATAAAAAAGAAGTTAGAAAATGTCAAATTATTTTATTATAAATATGTATCGAACTCATCGAAAATTTAGACCTTCTTAATTTGGATATTGGTACCGAATATTAGTTTTGTTATTAATATGGAAGGATAAGGTGGTAGCTGACGTAGAGGTCAAAGTCGTGAGTAAATCCATCACAAAGTCCAACCCGACGGTTAGGGGAACCCTAGTAGAGTCCGGACCGGTGACTTAGTTGCCCATAAGTCGGGTACACTACTAAGGTAAACCCACTTTTAGCATTTGACCAGGCATAACTAACTAGAATTCGAAAGAGAACACATCCGGTCAGACAACTAGAGTTTTCTATAAGAGGAAAACACCACCAAGACTAGTGGTGGCCCTGTTGGATTGAGAGACCTTTGGGACATCCGGACAGTTGACTCCGAGCAGATACCATCGGAGGCGTGGAAATATAGAGGCAGGGAAGACGTCCGCTCGGATGGTCCCTTGGGTAAGAATTAGCCTCAGGATGGGTTAGTCGGAGACATAGAGAACCCACCAACCTGTAATTTCCTCAGGGAAGAAAATCCCTGAGGCCTAATAGGCTCGCCATACTACTCAGTCGACTTGCCAACCTATCCGTTCATTGGGTTCATTATTAAAAAATCTCCATTGGTAGAGGACAATTCAAAGTATGATTGACCGGAAAACATGGAACTACATAATGTATGGATACACATTCAATATTTGATAATCATTATATAATATTGTTGTGACTACTCCTATACCTAAGATATAGTGATTTGACGGATTCATTTAAATTGATATAATAGCTCTTTAGAGTAGAAATTATGAAAGGTGTTATAAATAAGGGTCTCTTCTCCCTCTACAATATAGGTAAGTCGAACACATCTTTCTTCCACATAGTTCCTTTCGTTTTCATTGTTTTTTTTAGCAATGATATGCAATGAGAATTTTCAACGAGAAATTCAATGGGAATGACGTGACACTTTTTGTATACATATTTGATTGTCGCTTGGACATCGAGGCCGGTTTCGGCCGCCGTCCCGAACTAAACTATACCTTAGGGGCACGGTGAATCCGTCGAAGATATCGCAATTGAAGTGTCATGTAATTTTTCATGTGATAAAGTTACCACTAACAATACACAATTATCAAACCCAATATACAATCTGATTCAACTCGTGAAAATAATAATATATCATTAATATATTATAATATATGAAAATCCAGATCTAAGCATTCTCATAATTAATTAAGGGATTTGTTGTAGTTTATTTATCCCTTTATAATAGGATATATTTGTTATTTTTGTATTAAATTGTAAAATTAAAATAGCATCCATAAAAGATCAAATAGATTGGAGGTTATAGATTTATTTTTTTTATAATTTAAAAAAAAACAGTTTGGTTACGTTATTGTAGGACTTTCCTTAATTGTCTAGGTTAAAGTATTATATAGAGAGGTTTAGAGATCGCCCCACTAAACCTCTACCGCCGCCGCGAGCTTCCTGTCTTCATGGGCGATTTGAAAGGCAGCCGCCGCCGCCGCTGCCAGCTTCCTGTCGTTATGGGCCATTTGAATGGCCGCAGGCCTCTTTCGCCGGCACGAGCAGTCGGAGGAGGAGAAGAACGCCGCTCTCGCCGGCACGAGCAGTCGGAAGGAGGAGGAGAAGACTATCTCAGTAATCTCCCGGACGAGCTTCTCCGCCACATCCTCTCCTTCCTTCCAACCCTAGACTCCGTCCGCACCTCCGTTCTGGCCCGCAGATGGCGTCACGTCTGGACTTCCGTCCCCGTCATCGACTTCCGCTACCTCCAACTAAAACAGAGCATCACGGAGCCCTTCTACGCTTCCCGCGGCGACGAATCTGTTTCTCGTCTTCGCCTATCCGGACCCAGCCACAGCAACTGCGATTGTGAATGCTGCCTGAATCGTGTATTTCTCCTCTATGAAATGATCCACTATGCCAAGACCCACGATGCCCGGCACGTCACTTTCCGCCGGTTCTTCATTGAGGATTTCGGAGATTATTTTTTAGAAATTCTGTTCGATTGGCCATCGCTCGTGTCGCTGAACGTGCAAGTCGTCGGCTGCAAGAATCGCATATTATTCGACTTTTCCGGATGCAACGCCGCATTGAGCAATCTCAAGACACTTTCTCTCGCACTGGGCCAAAATGTTATTCACGACGAGGGCTTGTCGATGCTGCTCTCGGCCTGCCCTGTTTTAGAAGAGCTAACGTTGAATAGAATAAATCCCCGGTTCGGAGGCATTCAAATAGCGGCGCCAAATCTTCGCCGATTGACTATGATCCCTGCTCCGTCGAAACTTCAAATCAATTGCCAGAAATTAGAATTTCTACAGCTGAAGCCCGAAGTCGATTTAAGGCACTTGCATGTTGAAGCTCCCTCTTTGACCTCTGTTCGATTATACAATATTTGGCACTTGAGAAGATTTGCTCAGACGCTATGCGATGTGCCTACGGTAGCTATAACTCGTGTCGGATAAATGTCTTTCAAGCTCGATTCCTAGATTCCTGGTATGTTAATTGAGTGTCTTCTTCTTCTCCTAATTATATATATTGTTTTAGCATGCAGATGTTACAATACTGATCGTATTTTTGTTTGTTTAATTCAGAGAAAGTATAAGGCTGTCGTCCAACGGTTTCCTATCTTTCACAAACTGCACGAGTTGAAGATTGAAATGTATGTTGCAGAAATGTTCAGCATGGACATCGTTTTTGATCTTCTTCTACACACACCGAATCTGCAGTCGCTCGTTTTAACTGAGTCCAACAAGGTTTGAAGAAGCATTATATTAATGGTGATGCAATTTCTTTAGCTAATTTACTGATCATCTCTTGGTACCATTTCTCAATTTCAGCGACCGGGCGATGAGAATTTCGACCAGTGGGAGAAGAGTTTGTCGTCGAGGATTAATGAACCCATGGAGCATCTAAAAAGGGTTTCAGTGAATATCCAGAGTGAAAGAATTCGATCGGCATTTCTAAAGATACTGTCAGAGACAGTTCAAGCGTGGGATCGAGTAACAGTCAACTGAAACCACTAATAGTCTCCATAATATGATGAACTTGAGATTGTCTTGAAGGAACAGTACATACTTCTGCAGTGGTACAAATTTTTTGGGTATATCACTGAGAGATGGAGATGAGACATCCGGCAGCTCTTCAAGCTCAAGTTCTAGCTTTTGAACAGAACATTGCGCATGCTGCAATTTAGATAGCTCAACTTCCACTTTTTCCCTTTTTCCTCGATTAGTTTTTCCTTTAATAACTCACTATTAATGTGAATTGCTTCAAGTTTCCTCTACCTCCTGGCAAAAGAGGGATAATTATTATTGCTTCACAATAAAACTGAAGAAAGATTTACAAAGTTAAAGATTAAGAAAATATAAGTATTAAGATATAAAAAGGAAAAGCAATTCGAGCCACTTTGGAACTTAAAGGGGAAAATATTAATGAATCAAGCAATACAAACAATCAAATAATAAAAAATTACAATACTAGATACTATTAGAAGATTATTAAGTATTGACGTTTTTGAAAGAATTATGATAGAGAGTGTGAATTTGTAGTGTGAAATTTAATGTTAATAATGTGGTATTTTTTTTGTACACATTCGATTATTGCTTAGACAGTAATTGTCATCCCGAACTAAACTATACCCCGGGAGACAAAATAAACCCGTCGAAGATCGCTATAATTAGGTTCACATTGAATTTTACATTATGAATTCACGTTGTGCATGATTTTTAGATTTATGAAATGCACATGATAGAACCTCTACAAATGAACTAGTTTCCCATTTTTTTTCCTTCAAACAGAAATTAATCAACAGTTTCTGAATTACAATCTCGAATATTTAAATTTTGAATATATGGAATTGAAATGAATTTAAATTTAAAAATTTTGATTACAATACTTGGTTCTAGTTAAAATAATAATCTATCAATTCACAAAATTTATCTATGATTTAAAATCGAAAAATCATTTGTTATTTTACTTTTCATAATATTTAATATTTCTACGTATAAATTTTTCATTACAATCTAAATAATTATCCTAACTATCAACCTAATAAAATAAAATTTATACTTTACCATTCTCTTGAATTAATGAAACATAAATGAAGAAAACTTAAAAGGAAACCCCTTTTGAAAAAAAAATTGAAAGGAGAAAAAAATAAAAAGAAAAAGATTTTTTTTATCTTTTTCATTAGCAATCTCGACTAGTTTCGATGAACTCAACAACTAGTCGATGAACTCGACAATGAGGAGCAAGGCAAGGTCGAATATGGTTATTTTTTAATACCAATAAAACCTAAAAACACAAGAAAAGTAGAAAAAAATTTAGGTTTACTAACATTGAAGAAACAAAGAAGGAAGCGAGAACACAAGAGGAACAAAAATAAATAAAATAGATGAATGAGCAAAGGTGGCATACAGTATAACTAAGCTGCAACATGTATATGAAGAAAAGTGAGAGAGAAACAAATGAAGTAGAAGGTTTTCTCAAAAAATTTCTTAATACATTTTAAATCGATCGAATTCGTTTAAATTTTAAATTTGATTCGATCATAATTTAATCTAATCAACTTTAAATCAATCATAGTTTGAAACAACGTAATCTTTATCTATACATCTACCCATTCAATTTAGTTCGAATTTGATTCGATCTTAATTTAACATCCTCACTTTGTGTCTTATTATTTAGATTATCTATTTATTATTCTATGTTTTATTTTAAAATTTTAAAACTTAATATTTTAAGTCATAATATTTCCTAATAAAAGTGTAATAACTTTCTAAATATATGACCAATTTCATTGTACGGTAAAAAATGAAAATGAATCGACTAATCAAATTAACGGGTGAAAACTTTCAAATATATGGTATTAATATTTTTAATAAAATGTGAGAGGAGACGATCGTACCCTCTTCTCCACATAACTATGCTCTTGTACTGTTTACTAGGAGAAAAGACTAGAAGGAAAGAAAAATAAACAAGGAAAGAAAAATAAACATGGAGACGTAACTTCTGTTGCTTTAATTTTCTCTATGACAAAGTATCTTTTATATGAAAAAAATAATTAACTAGGTCAGATAATGATGATTAACTAGGTTAGATAATGCCAAATTTGAGATGATCATTTCAACTTTATGTTAAATCAAGGAGTATATATGAAGCCTCTTCCTGATAACTAACTAACATCGCAAGTCCATTATCTATCAAAGAAAAAAAAATCCAATAATATAAGATGCTTGAGTTTAAAACTCTACTCGATACTAAGGGCATCTTCAACCCACACACTAAAACACTATATTTAGTGTAAAATGTACATTATTTTTGTCCAACTCATACACTAAATTACTACGCCAAATTTGGTGTACGAATAGTGGATTAGATGTACTATTCTCCCATCATATTTGATGTAGGAATTTTTTAATATTTTTTTATAAATTTTTTAAAAAAATCTTATTATACTATATAATCAATACAATCAAATATAATATATACCTCATTATGTATAGTAATATTAATTATTTATTATAAATTTAAATTAAGTGTATTTAATAGCATAATATAATTTTATTATACATATTTATAAAGATTTAATTTATTAAAAAATTTATTTATAATATATTTAATATGTTTTAATTATAATTACATTTATAAATTTTATCACTAATTTTATTAAAAATATAATAAAATATTTAAATTATGAATAAAACATAAAATATGTTAAAGAATATTCCTTTTAGGTGCGATATGTATACATGAGTCAAGCTGAAATGGTATTTAGTAATGAAATTATACCATTTGAATATATAAACTATGTCAATTAAATATGGCTGAAATGGTATTTAGTAATGAAATTATACCATTTGAATATATAAACTATGTCAATTAAATATGGTGTTTATGGTTGAAGATAGTCTTAATTAGTATCCTTTGTGGTGCAATCACACTAAATACAAACTATTTAGGATTATAAGTTGTTCATCTGATTCTATTTATTTTTGACTATTTTACCTATATTGTATATTCTATTTATTTAATAAGACAGTTTCAGGGGGAACAAATATTTTAAGATTGCGGAAGGTTAAATTCGGTTAAGTGTTAACTTCCCTTTGAATAGATTTAATATTCATGTAATTAATTTATCCCAAAATATATATTTAATTATATCGATATTCATATTTAAAATTTATATCAAATTTTATTACAGAATTAACAGTCGATTTATCCTAAACTATTTGCATGACTACAATATTTTAATAATAATAATAATAGTAATGATAATTATTATTATTAGGGTTTTACTGTTAACTGAATATCCAATTAAAATTAGAAATTTTCATATATGTGGAAAAAAAATTCCATGTGATAAAATTTTAATATATGAGGAAAAAATACATATGTGCTAAAAAAATTTTCCATACATGCGGAATAATTTATGTGCTAAAATTTTATATATGCTAAAAGTTCATTTGTCAAAATTTTCACATATATATAAAAAATTCATATGTGCTAAAATTTCTATATATGCGAGATATTTATATATGTTAGCATTTTCATATATGCCAAAACTTCAAATGTCGAAATTTCCATATAAAACAAAAATCCATATGTACTAAAATTTTCATATATGTGAACAAAAATTTATGTGCTAAAACTCATAAAATCTATTTTCTTTTTTACCCTTTATGGCGGCAAAAGATGGACCGTTAGTTTGAGCGCTCTCGCTATTTCGTTCCAGGATCATAGTTTGAGCGCTCCTACTATTTCATTCCAGGATTAATACAGAGAAAAAATAAATTATGAGACTATTAGTTTGGATCATGACTAATGTATAACGGAGAATGGGCATCTGACTTGGTCAGAATTTAACCTCAGATCTCATAATAATAGTGCTTTTTGGGATAGCTATCTGTCCATCCCGATGAGAACTTTTTTTACCCTTTTATAAAAAAAATGATTAATCAGATTAGGTAACGTCTAATCTGGGAAGATCGATCCGGTCCTATTAAAGTTTCTTAAATACCGTCAACGTAAATCGGGAAATTTACGGATAATTTAGAAATCCAATATTTCATAATTACGTATTTTATTGAAAAAAATCTTATAAAATCTATCGCGAGCTGAAATTTTGACGGTATTATGCGCTGATCGAACGTTAACTTCATTTGATTTGTTATTATTTTTAATTATTTTTTAGGAGGGTTTGTATTGATGATTGATATTTGCATTTGAATTTAAAAGAAAATTTAATTATATATTAAATAGTAAAATAAAAAAGAAGTTAGAAAATGTCAAATTATTTTATTATAAATATGTATCGAGCTCATCGAAAATTTAGACCTTCTTAATTTGGATATTGATACCGAATACTAGTTTTGCTATTAATATGGATGATCTAGCCGGATTGATAGGCTCCTTGATAAAGGAAGGATAAGGTGGTAGCTGACATAGAGGTCAAGGTCGCGAGTAAACCCATCACAGAGTCCAACCGGACACTTAGGGGAACCCTAATAGAGTCCGGACCGATGATTTAGTCGCCCCTAAGTCGGGTACACTACTAAGGCAAACCCACTCTTTGCATTTGACCAAGCATAACTAACTTGAATTTGAAAGAGGTCGGACAACTAAAGTCTCCTATAAGAGGAAAGCACCACCAAGAGCCCCTATTAAAAAAACTCCCTTGGTAGACGACAGTTCAGAGTATGATTGACACGAAAACATGGAGGTATATAATGTATGGATATTTGTCTATGGTACAGCGGTAGGGTGACTAGTCACTATCTCACGCATCCGTAGTTCGATCCCCAACTACGGCGTATTTACAAAAGAAAAATTCTTCAAATGGGACGTGAACCCTGGAATCCTGGGCTTCTAGACCGCCCACCGCGAGCATTTTCGGATTTACCCTGGCGGGCGGTGGAAAACTTTCGTGGGGTCGAGCCAATCATCCGAGGTTGGAAAAACCTCGTTAATCAATTTTTTTTATATCGTGTAAGGATACAGCTTAAATATTTGATAATCATTATATAATAGTGTTGTGACTACTCCTATACCTAAGATATAGTGATTTGACGAATTCATTTAAATTGATATAACACCTCTTTAGAGTAAAAATTACGAGAGGTATTATAAATAAGAGTCTCTTTTCCCTCTATAATATAGGTAAGCTGAATACATCTTTCTTCCACATAGTTCCTTTCATTTTCATTATTTTTTTTAGCAATGATATGCATCGAGAATTTTCAGCAAGAAACTCAGTGAGAATGACGTAACTTTTTTTGTGTACACATTCGATTATTGCTTAGACATCGGACGGTGGCCTTTGACCGTCGCCCCGAACTAAATTTGACCCTGAGATGCACGGTGAACCCGTTGAGGATCGCTGCTGATCCTGTCGCAAAGCGAGGTGAAAGGTCCAAAGGCCAGATGGTACCCCGAGTGCCACGAGCTCTGCTGATCTGGGTCCGACCTGGCGTTGACCTGCGAAATGATGGCCGTTAGCAAACCCGCCGGGGACTTTCTCCTGTCAAGCCCTCCGACGGTCAAGTCAGTATCCGCAGACAATATAGTGAAGCAAAGGAAATGCAGGAGAGTAAAGTAGAGTGCTATTGCGCATACCTTCGAAATGAGGAGGGGAGGGGCTTATATAGTCGGGAGAGCTGACAAACCCTGTCTGTGTTAACAGGAAGGGGGTAGAGTGTCTGTCAGCTCATGGGAGAGCCCTGCTGCGGCATGGCGTGGGGTGCTCTGATAGTACGATAGTACTGAGTCGGCGGGTTATCCGCGACGTGTGTCATGAATGTGTAAGGCTCGCATTACCCTCCGCGTCAAAGTCGTACCCCGGGTGTACTGATGTAGGGTGGCGTAAGGAATGTCTGGTCCGGAGACCGAGTGCCGACTGGCGGGTCCGAGTGTTATGAACCGGGCGGATAATGGCCAGGGAGCGTGGGCCGCCATGCGTCCGACTGGGAGATGTGAGGTGCAGGGTACGCCCTGAGTCGGGGGTTTGTTGAGTTGTGTCTGTCTTGCCCTGTCTCGGGTCTGTTGGTTGTCAGATCCATGGGATGCCGAGGACTGAATTGCCCGACCCAGAGCTGGGTCGGGAAATGGGCTTAGATGATCGGGTCAGGAGGTGCTCGGGGTCGACCCGACCGACCTTGCCCGGGGTCGGACGGCTAGTGTTTCGGGAGGGTTCCTGGCTAGGGAACTCCCCGGGTGAGGCCTCCGTCGACCCTTCTGATTGGTCTTCGTGGCGTCAAGCTGGCTGACTGAGCTGACCGAGCTATCCGTAACAAGGTCGGGATCAACTACAATTGGAATGTCACATCATTTCCGTTGAATTAATCACTGCATATATATTATTATTTTTTTTACTGACTTGACTTGAGTATCAGAGTGACTGTATCAGGATCCCCTAACCTATTTATAATACTCCCCTTTGTGAGTGTTTTTCAGCCGCGTTTGGAATCTTCTCCTAATCAATCTCCCCTCGACATCATCAACAAATTGATTTTCATCGATCTCCAACGGATCAATGAATTTCTTTAAGATTTTATTTTCGTCTTCTTACAATGAAATATATGATGGATAATTAAAATATGATCAAATATCTATTTAGTTTATGATGAACGTGGATATTATTATTTTAACGTGGATTTCCATGTGATAAAAGTTACCACTAACAATACACTTATACAATTTGATTCAACTCGTGAAAATAATAATATATCATTAATATATTATAATATATGAAAATCCAGATCTAAGCATTCTCATAATTAATTAAGGGATTTGTTGTAGTTTATTTATCCCTTTATAATTCGATATATTTGTTATTTTTGTATTAAATTGTAAAATTAAAATAGCATCCATAAAAGACCCGATAGATTGGCGGTTATAGATTTTTTTTATAATTTTTTTTAACAAAAAAAAACGGTTTAGTTACGTTATTTTAGGACTTTCCTTAACTGTCTAGGTCAAAGTATTATATAGAGAGGTTTAGAGATCGCCCCATCAGCCGTCGCGAGCTTCCTGTCTGTCTTCATGGCCGATTTGAATAGCAGCCGCCGCCGCCGCCGCCGCTTTCGTCGGCACGAGCAGTCGGAAGGAGGAGAAGAAGACTATCTTAGTAATCTCCCCGACGAGCTTCTCCGCCACATCCTCTCCTTCCTTCCAACCCTAGACTCCGTCCGCACCTCCGTTCTGGCCCGCAGATGGCGTCACCTCTGGACTTCCGTCCCCGTCATCGACTTCCGCTACCTCCATCTAAAACAGAGCATCACGAAGCCTTTCTACGCTTCCCGTGGCGACGAATCTGTTTCTTGTCTTCGAGTATCCGGACCCAGCCACAGCAACTGCGATTGTGAATGCTTCATGAATCGTGTACTTCTCCTCTATGAAATGCTCCACTATGCCAAGACCCACGGTGCCCGGCACGTGACTCTCCTCCGGTTCTTCATTGACGATTTCGGCGGCGATTGCTTTTTCGGAATTCTGTTCGATTGGCCATCGCTCGTATCGCTGAACATGCAAGTCGTCGGCTGCAAGAATCGCACGTTATTCGACTTTACCAGATGCAACGCCGCCTTCAGATTGAGCAATCTCAAGACACTTTCCCTCGCACTGGGCCAAAATGTTATTCACGACGAGGGCTTGTCGAGGCTGCTCTCGGCCTGCCCTGTTTTAGAAGAGCTAACGTTGAATACAAAAAATCCCCGGCTCGGAGGCATTCAAATAGCGGCGCCAAATCTTCGCCGATTGACTATGATGCCTGCTCCGTCGAAACTTCAAATCAATTGTCAGAAACTAGAATTTCTACAGCTGAAGCCCGAAGTCGATTTAAGCCACTTGCATGTTGAAGCTCCCTCTTTGACCTCTGTTCGATTATACAATATTTGGCACTTGGGAACATTTGCTCGGCCGCTGTTCGATGTGCCTACGGTTGCTATAACTGTGTCGGATGAATGTCTTTCAGGCTCGATTCCTAGATTCCTGGAAACCTATGGGGTCGGGACCAGGGGGCCGCAAAAGTGGCGGTTCCACCTTTTTGGTAGATTGCTGGTATGTTAATTGAGGGTCTTCTTCTCCTACTTATATATATTGTTTTAGAATGCAGATGTTATTATACCGATCATTTTTTTTGTCTGTTTAATTCAGAGAAAGTATAAGGCTGTCGTCCAAGGGTTTCCCATCTTTCACAAACTGCACGAGTTGAAGATCGAAATGTATGTTGCAGAAAAGTTCAGCATGGACATCGTTTTTGATCTTCTTCGACACACACCGAATCTGCAGTCGCTCGTTATAACCGAGTCCAACAAGGTTTGAAGAAGCATTGTATTAATGGTGATGCAATTTCTTTAGCTAATTTACTGATCATCTCTTGGTACCACTTGTCAATTTCAGCGACGAGATGATGAGGATTTCGAACAGTGGGAGAAGAGTTCGTCGTCGAGGAGGATTAATGAACGCTTGGAGCATCTGGAAAGGCTTTCGGTGAATATCCAGAGTGAAAGAATTCGATCGGCATTTCTAAAGACACTGTCAGAGACAGTTCCAGCGTGGGGTCGAGTAACAGTCAGTTGAAACCACTAATAGTCTCACACAATATGATGAACTTGAGATTGTCTTGAAGGAACAGTACATACTTCTGCAGTGTTATAAAATTTTTGGGTATATCACTGAGACATGGAGATAGACATCCGGCAGCTCTTAAGCAAGGATTTCCGAGAGACAAGCTCAAGTTCCAGCTTTTGAACAGAAAATTGAGCATCCTGCAATTTAGATAGCTCAGCTTCCACTTTTTCCCTTCGCCCTTTTTCCTCGATTAATTTTTCCTTCAGTAACTCACTATTAGTGTGAATTGCTTCAAGTTTCCTAGCTTCTTGTACCTCTGCCTCCTGGCAAAAGAGGGATAAATTATTATTGCTTCACAATAAAACTGAAGAAAGATTTATAAAGGTAAAGATTAAGAAAATATAAGTATTAAGATATAAAAAGGAAAAGCAATTCGAGGCACTTTGGAAAATATTAATGAATCAAGCAATACAAACAATCAAATAATAAAAAATTACAATAGTAGATGCTATTTGAAGAATAGTAAGTATTGACGTTTATGAAATGCACATGACAGAACCTCTGCAAGGAAAAGGATAACAAAAAAATTTACAACATCAAACATAAGAGCATTCTTCTCGCAACTCTGATTCTCTTTCTGAAATTTTTGCTCTGATAGTCATGTGCTCAAGCTGAAAGAAACAAAAAAACAAAATCAGTCACCTTGGGGGAAGTTGGTATGAAAGCACGGCATAAAACACACATCAGCAGTCATTTTACGGGCAGAGAGCTTAGAATGAATCATCTTGCAGATGTTGGCGTTCTTCCTCGAGAGTATTTTTCTCCCTCTCAGCACTGTCAGATAATCTATGAAGCCTCCCTTCTAAATCTGTTGCTCTCTCTTTTGCTGATGTAACTAAATGATAATTCAGCTTTCTTACGCGAATCAACTTCTTTACTGAGTTGCACCTGAAACCAACTTCACCGTCCATTTCTACATGATAATACCTATACGAGTGGAGAAAATAATGAAATAAATGATAAGAAAGATTATAGATTTTCTTTATTATGCAGCAGAGAACTTTAGCTCAAAGAGAGAGAGAATTTTGATATCAGTAAGAGATTCATAAAGATGAAATGAGCTATGTTATGTAAAAAGTCAATAGGAGAAAATCGAAAAAGGAGAAACAAGAATGAAATCTATGAATGCTCTCCATGATAGATAGCAAAAGAACTAGTTTCCCTCTTTTTTTTCCCCTTCCAAACACAACTTAATCAACAGTTTCTCAATTACAATCTCGAATATTGCGACTTTTTATTCTGAATTATAAAATTTCCTATGATTTGTTAATGTTGAGCTTCCCGAGCATGAAGACCGCAATAGGTATATAAGTAATTTTACATAGCTATTTCTGCTACAATGATTTGTCAACCTGATTTTTGGTGGACAAAGTTTTTGGGTAAAAAACATCGGTGGAAAAAAAAAATAAAACAATTCACCTCCTCTAAGTTTCCACAAGACCAAATATGGGAGAGCTTTTCAAAATTAGACCTCTTCCTTCCTTCCTTCCTTCCTTCCCCACTAGTGTCAATGGTTTTCATGCCTAGCCAACATGCATGTCCAAACATGACTCAAAAAAGACTATGATCCCAGAGCCCAAACCCAAGTGAACTATGCTCATGTCAACCTGAGCCCACAAGCTTGATAATTATTAAATAATAATAATAATAATCTAAAATTAAAAATCATAATTTTAAAAAAAAATTATTAATTATAATCTTAATAATAAAATTAATATTTTTTTCAAAAAGTATAAAAACATAATAAAATTTTTAAATTAAATAATATTATTTTAAGAATTATTAAATACTATTTAAAATATTTAATATCTATAATAATATTATTATTATTTTATACAAAACAAAAATTGGACTGAACTTGGCCCGCAATCCATTTCTAGCTAAGTCTTGTGTCATGCCAACCACAAGCCAATTTACAACCCTGATACTCGTCACAAACCTAGCTATTGAGTATTTTGGGTCAAGCACAACCCAAGTCAACATCAAATGGGTTGTGCTGGACCCAAGCCATGACATGGCGGACAAGGCAACCCATGGCTAGGCCCATTGTACACCTCTATCTTCCCCTACCAATTCCTCTCACGTAATCAGATTCTTTTCGAAAATTATATATATTTCCTACTACCATTAGCTTTAACACAGCAACTGCATTAAATCATATTAATAATAATACTTACTAAATATGTCTTTCTTCTCTAAATCTCACCATGATAATTTTCTACGAATTAATCTATCATAATTTTTATCTAAGTTAATAAAAATATATGCAATTTTTTTCTTATTTTCTTTATATTTACTAATGATCAGCAATATAGATAATTATAAAATGATAATGGTAAAATACAAATATTGAGATGATAAAATTGAATGAAATATGAACCTCAAAGTCAACAAATACATTAGGTTCGTGATTAAGGGCAAGAGTGATCGATATTATAGTAGTGTAGCAACATACCTCAAGTTCATCCACTTCTTTAATTATATCGTTCCATGAATTCATCAACTTCTTTCAACAATCTCTCCTGCAAAGCTTGTTCACGCCCCTTTGATGCCTCAAGTTTTTGCTCCAATGATAAAATACTATCTCAGAATTTGGTCCTCTCATCTTCTGTAACAAGTTCGAAGTCACTCATTTTCAGGAGATGTATACCAGAGTAATGATAGGAAGAATTATACATCAGCTGATAAAATGGAGATGCACTGTGATGCATATTGATTTATTACATAAACACACACAACAACAACTGGACATGTCTTGCAGATATCAAAAGCATATAGAAGTCAGACTTAAAGATGTCTTAGCATGCAGTACAGATCTAATCAACTGTACTACAAGGGGAACTAGTAAATATCTATGTTTAAGTAAAATAGCATTTGTCGTCCAATGTAGAATCAAAGAAGAAGAAAAAATATATCAGAATATGTATGGGGACAGCACCACTTTGAGTCAACTCGTTGTTCAGCAACTCCAATTTGGCTTGATACTCAGCTACTTGCTTCTCAGCATTATTTAAAGCAACCATGAACTCTGACTTAACCTGTTAATTAAAGAACATAAATCAATGTCCATCCGATCCAACCACAGCATTTCAGTACCAGAAACAGAACTGATAACCAGTATGATTTTTAACATGCTATGTAAGGACATAATCCAAGATCATATATAGTCAAGAGCATCTGCCGACCTATTCCAGCTACATTGCTTTCCATCCTAATAAAAAAAACAGAATTCACATGATTTTGCAATCGACCACTTTTCCGCACTTAATCTCCTATTCCATGCCAGAACTTCTAGATCCGGTTGGACTGAAAGATGACGGGAAACCTAATCCAGGGTGCAAAAAAAGATGACAAGAGAGCTCACCATCTGGCGGCAGTGGTAGGTGCAGACCATCTCATCGGAGGGTTCGACGGCGGTTATTGGCCCAGGTTCCTCGTAGCGCACAAGGCGGCGGTCGGATACGGGGCTATGAAGGTCTTCACCGACCGATTCAGGCCTTCTCTTCTTCGGGACTGGGGTCCGGAGGATCGTCCTATCTGGAAACCACTGGACGGTCGGAGAGCCTAGGGTTTCTGCAGCAGATCACACAGATTCGGGACAGAGAAAGAGAGAGACGCCGACGACGAGGTAGAGCAGCGAAGAAGCCTAGGCCTTCTGGCGACCACCGCACGCGATCTGGTTCCTCCTCATTCGTCGAGGTGAACGTCCTCGAAACATCGGAGCGGACGGGGAGATTTAAATCGCCACGCCGGGCCGGCGCCTCGTAGGGTTTCGGATTGTCAAACTTAACGGGTTCTGATACTCGCGACTCTACCCGTGCATCCATCAAGAAAGTAATGGACTATTATGCTATTCAGTGGTGTAATTTAAAATTTAAAATTTGAATTTATGGAATTAAAATGAATTTAAATTCGAAAATTTTGAACACGACACTTGATTCTAGTTAAAATAATAATATGTCAATTCACAAAATTTATCTAGGATTTAAAGTCGGAAAATTATTTGTGATTTTACTTTTCATAATATTTAATATTTCTATATATGAAATTTTCATTACAATTTAAATAATTATCTTAATTACCAATCTAATAAAATAAAATGTATATTTTACAATTCTTTTGAATTAATGAAACATAAATGAAGAAAATCTTAAAAGGAAAACCCTTTTGAAAAAAAAAATCGAAAGGAGAAGATAAAAAGTAAAACATAAAAAAAAGAGTTTTATGTTTTTCATTAGCGATCTTGATTAGTTTCGGTGAGCTAATGAAAAGCAAGACAAGGTCGAATATGGTTCTTTTTGTAATACCAATAAAACCCTAAAAACATAAGAAGAGGAGTAAAAATTTTAGGTTTACTAACATTTAAGAAAAAAAAGGAGGAAGCGATAAAGAAGAGGAAGAAAAATAAAATAAAATAGATGAATGAGCAAAGGGTGGCATAAGGTATAACCGAATTGCAATATGTATATGAAGAAAAGTGAGGGAAAAAAATAAAATAGAAGGTTTTTTCAATAAATAACCTAATTTATTTTAAATTGATCGAATTCGTTTAAATTTTAAATTTAGTTCGACCATAACTTAACCTAATAAACTTCAAATCAAATTAACCTAACCAATTTCAAAGCAATCACAGCTTTAACCAACGTAATCCTTATCTATGCACCTACCCGTTAAATTTAGTTCGAATTTGATTCGATATAAATTTAGCATCCTCACTTTTTCATGTCTTACGATTTAGTTCATCTATTTATTATTCTATATTTTATTTTAAAAATTCAATACTTAATATTTCAAGTCATAAGATTTCCTAATAAAAATATACTAATTTTCTACATACATGATCAATTTCATTTTACGACAAAGAACGATGATGAATCGACTAATCAAATTGACAGGTGAAAACTTTCAAATATATGATATTATTGTTGGATATATAGTGTGAATGGAAAGAGAGGTGGTGGGATTTTAGTCCCACATTGGGACTTACTAGCGAATGGAAAGTGAGATGGAGAATAAAGAGGCTCCATTGTAAATGAGACTTTAGTCCCACATTGGGAGTCTCAAGGCATAATTGTTGGTTTATATTGTTTCACAAGCATGATAGTTGTGAACAAATGCCAGGGGAGAGGCTCTCTCTCACGCGTGGGTGCGCAGGG
Source organism: Boesenbergia rotunda (assembly GCA_024364735.1). Lineage (NCBI taxonomy): Eukaryota > Viridiplantae > Streptophyta > Magnoliopsida > Zingiberales > Zingiberaceae > Boesenbergia > Boesenbergia rotunda. The sequence goes on from JAGFNQ010009498.1 coordinate 47,909, forward strand.
GTGCAAATCCAGGGCCCGGATTTGTACTGAATCAAGTGAATTCGTGTGCGTGCACGACATGCGTGCGTCGAATGTCCGACCGGTCGGTGCAAAATTTGTCCAACCAAAAAAATTAATGTAACCATGAATAGGATACATGCTATACCGCAACCATCTTGAATAAGATAACTAACTGATTCAGAGCACATGATACCATCAAGCAGTGCCTAATACTTCGCAAACCCACTCTTAGCATTTGACCAGGCATAACTAATTGAGAACCAGTACATAGCATGTAACTGAAACCATCAGAGCAGCATAATACTCGGAAAAACACCATCTTTAGATTTGGACCAGGCATAACTAACTAGAATTCGAAAGAGGACACATTCGGTCGATAACTAGAGTCTTCTATAAGAGAAAAACACCACCAAGGACTAGTGGTGGCCCTATTAACAGCTGAGTCCAAGCAGACACCATCGGAGGCGTGGAAATATAAAGGCAAGGAAGACGCCCGCTCAGATGGTCCCTTGGGTAACAATTAGCCCCAAGATAGGTTGGTCCAAGGCACGCAGAACTCACCAACTCATAATTTTCTCAGGGAAGAAAATTCCTGAGGCCTAATAGGCTCGTCATACTACTCATCAGTCGATTTGCTAACCTGTCACTCCATTGGGCCCATTATTAAAAAAACTCCCTTGATAGAGGACAGTTTAGAGTATCATTGACATAAAAACATGGAATTATATCATGTATGGATATGCTCTGGGGCTATGATGCAGTGGTAGGGCAATTAGTTGTTAACCCAGACATTCGCGATTCGATCCCTAGCTATGACGTATTTTGTAGGAATTTTTCTTCTAAATATGGCGCGAATCCTGGGACGCTGGGCTTCTAGACTGCCCACCGCGAGCGCTTCCCGATTTACCCTGGTGACCGGTGGAAAACTTCCGTCGGACCGGACCGATCACTTCAAATTCAATTTGTCTGTTTCCTGGTTTATCATTTTTTTTATTTTATCATTTTTTTTTATATCATGTATGGATACACGTTACATATTTGATAACCATTATATAATATTTGATAATCATTATATAATATTGTTCTGACTACTCTTATACCTAAGATAGAATGATTTGATGGCTTTATTTAAATTGATATATTAGAGAAGAAATTACGAGACGTATTATAAATAAGGATCTCTTCTTCCTCTATAATATACGTAAGCTGAACATCTTTCTTCCACATAGTTCCTTTCGTTTTCATTATATTTTTTTACTGACTTAAATATCGGAGTGATCGTATCGGGATCCCCTAACCTATTTATAATGCTCCCTTTTCTAAGTGTCTTTCAGTCGCGTTTGGGACATTCTCCTGGTCAATCTCTCCTCCACGTCATCAACGAACCAATTTTCATCGTTCTCCAACGGCGTCGGATCCTCTGTCCCGGGACAGAGGCCTGTCCCGGGCTTCCACTCGTCAGCGAGTCGTCCGATCGACGATCGGACACCACCAATAATTTTTGACGTCGTTCGATAAGACGATGTCCTCGGAGAACGATGAATCGACCGGAATCGTCGCATTTCAAATCTTGTCGGATTCGACGGTGAATACGGCAACATCATAATTACCGCGATATCGACGGTTCACCGTACCCTCTAGGGTATAGTTTTGTTCGGGGCGACGGCCGGAGGCCGCCGATACTGTCCGATCGATAATCGGACGACTCGCCGACGATCGCCGACGAGTTGGGACACGGGGACAGGGGGATCCTCGGGACAGAGGATCCCCCCTCTTCTCCAACGGGGTCCAATGGATTTCTTTAAGATTTTATTTTTGTCGCCTTTTTCATTCACAAAGAACGATACAATGAAATTTATGATAAACGGTTAAAATATGACTAGATATCTAATTAGTTTATAATGAACGTGGATATTATTATTTCAATATGAATTTCTATACGATAAAAGTTACCACTAACTATATATAATTATCAAACACAATATACAATGTGATTCAACTCGTGAAAAATAATAATATATCATTAATATATTATAATATATGAAAATCTAAATCTAAGCATTCTCATAATTAATTAAGGGATTTGTTGTAGTTTATCTATCCCTTTATAATAAGATATATTTGTTATTTTAGTATTAAATTGTAAAATTAAAATAGGATCCATAAAAGATCAGATAGATTGGAGGTTATAGATTTATTTTTTTATAATTTTTTTTAGAAACGGTTTAGTTACGATATTGTAGGACTTTCCTTAATTGTCTAGGTCAAAGTATCAAATAGCGAGGTTTAGAGATCGCCCCACCAAACCTCTACCGCCGCCGCGAGCTTCCAGTCTTCATGGGCGATTTGAATAGCAGCCGCCGCCGCCGCTTTCGCCGTCAGGAGCAGTCGGAAGGAGGAGGAGAAGATTATCTCAGTAATCTCCCGGACGAGCTTCTCCGCCACATCCTCTCCTTCCTCCCCACCCTCGACTCCGTCCGCACCTCCGTTCTGGCCCGCAGATGGCGGCACGTCTGGACTTCCGTCCCCGTCATCGACTTCTCCTACCTCCAGCTAAAACCCTTCTTCAAGAACCGCTTCTTCTTCATGAACCGCTTCTTCGCTTCCCGCGGCGGCGAATCTGTTTCTCGTCTTCGCCTCTCCGGTCTCAGCGGTTCTGGTGGCGGAATTATCGTCAGACCCCGGCCAGTCCGATGCCGAGTCATAATAAATCGTGACCATCCCATCCATAAATTGGTCGAATATGCCAAATCCCACGGCGCCAGACACGTGACTCTCCTCCGGTTCCTCCCCGAGTATTGCGCCGATGGTCTTTTCGACCTTCTGTTCGATTGGCCATCGCTCGCGTCGCTGAATATGCAAGTCGTCGGCTGTAAGAATCGCACATTCTTTCAGTCTTCCGAGTTCAGATTGAGCAATCTCAAGACGCTTTCCCTCGCACTCGGCGAGAATACAATCACCAACGAGAGTTTAGCCAAGCTACTCTCTGCCTGTCCTGTTTTGGAAGAACTAAAACTCAAAGCAGAGTACCCCCAGGCCCAGCAGCAAGTCATTCAAATAGAAGCTCCAAATCTTCTCCGACTGACTCTGATTCCTACTCCATCGAAACTTAGAATCGATTGTCAGAAACTCGAATATCTAAGACTAAAGGCCGACGCCAGTTTAATGCACTTGCATGTCGAAGCCCCTTCTCTGACCTCTGTTCGATTATACAGAATTTGGCGCTTTGGAATATTTGCTCAGACGCTATGCGACGTGACTACGGTAGCTGTAACTGTGTCAAATAAACGCTTTTTAAGCTTGACTCCTGCATTCCTGGTATGTAATTCATTATATATATATTAATGTTTTAGGACAGATCGGTGTTATAATACTGATCATATTTTTGTTTGTTTGTTTGTTTCAGGGAAGATATAAAGCTGTCGTCCAAGGGTTTCCCATCTTTCACAAACTGCTCGAGTTGAAGATCAAAATGTATGTCGCAGAACAATTCAGCCTGGACATCGTATTGGATCTTCTTCGATGCACACCGAATCTACAGTCGCTCGTTTTAACCGAGCTCAAAAAGGTTTGAGCTGATATTGATTTTGAAGAAGCATTAATAATTAATTAATTAACTAATGGTTTCTTTCGTACTATTTCTCAATATTTCAGCCACCGCGTAATGAGGATTTGGACGAGTGGGAGAGTTCGTCATCGAGGATTAATGAACCGTTAGAGCATTTGGAAAGGGTTTCCGTGAACATCTACAGTGAAAGAATTCGGACATCGTTTCTAAAGACGTTGTCCGAGATAGTTTCAGCGTGGAATAGAGTAATAGTCACCTGTTAAATAGTTGCCTGATTTTGTTTATTTTGTTAATTTATTGTTAGCATATTGAAATATATATAATATTTAAATCTTTTGAATCAATTATATGTTGCTTATGTAGAAAATATGTGATTCTACCGACAAGTGAAAATTGTTTCTCGCTCGAATGATTCGGTCTAACCAAGATGACCCGATCTGTCGTGACCCGGGGTCGGACTCGGGCTTAAATAGGGATCCGGCTCAAGTCACTCGGCTCGAAGCAAAACAGAACTCACAAAGTGGTGGTGTGGTTGCAAAATGACAGCAATCCCTTCTTTGGAGCCCCAAGAGGGGTTTATATAGGGGAGGGGAAGCTCTCTGCCATGTCAGAACTGTCATGTCTCATTAAGGAATGGTCAGTTGGCAGACTGAACTAATGGCAGTCTTAGCTGCTCTGTAAGACTGCCACAGCCGCCTGACAGTCTGTCTAGGTTGTCTCCTCTGACCCCATTAATGTTGGCGGCTCTGTCAGGTCATGATTAGTCAAAAATTCTCTTCTGATAATGGGGAGATTCAGATAATCTTTACTGCTACTGCGACCCTTCACTCACTCTAGGGTCGGCCACCCTGGGTTGACCACCCTATCACTCTGGGTCGGCTACTTTGGGTCGGCCACCCTACCAATCGGGGTCGGCCACTCTGCCAATCGGGGTCGGCCACCCTGTCACTCTAGGTCGGCCGCCCCTGTCACTCTGGGTCGGCCACCCTGCCAGTCGGGGTCAGTCATTCGGTCAATCGGGGTCGGCCACTCGGCCAGTCGGCCACTCGAGGTCGGCCACTCGGCCACTCGGGGTCGGCCAGTCGGCGTCGGCCACTCGGCCAGTCGGGGTCGGCCAGTCGGCTAGTCGGGGTCAGCCACCCTGGGTCTGTCACTCTGGGTGACCCCGACCGGGAGACCCCGCCTGGGAGGCCTATTGCTTACCGAACACTCATGAAGAGATCTGACAAAACGCTTCTGTTTTATCCCGACTAAACTTTCCCGACCGGAGATCCCCGACCGCTAAAGCTCTCGGCCGGGTACGTCTACTTGGGTGCCACTGATTGGGCCCCGTCTCAAGTTGCTTCGAATCCTGATCCTCTTAGCTAGATCAGTATCTAGCACACTAATCCGATACTGAACCCGACCCACTTTGTCTGACCCAGACCCAATCCAACCGGGCCTCTAATCAGCTTCAAAATCTTACCCGACTCGGAATAGAGTAATAGTCACCTGTTAAATAGTTACCTGATTTTGTTTATTTTGTTAATTTATTGTTAGCATATTGAAATATATATAATATTTAAATCTTTTGAATCAATTATCTGTTGCTTATGTAGAAAATATGAATAACTTTTAAAAAATATATATATACATATAGCATGTTTAATAAAAAAAAAGTATCATTAATTCATCTTGATTCTCAAGCGTAGATGAACGATTAAAAAAAAATCTTATAGACTCGGTAATAAAGGAAAAAATTTATAAAGGCATATTTATTGAAAAAGTATATTTGGATTCAATAATTAATTAATTAAATAAGGAATATTTATCAAAATGTTTTTTTAATGGTAGTAGGGTGTTTCAAATCTTAGATTTTAAAAGTAATTTGTTTTACCGGGAATGAATATAATATGATGGTATTTGATTTATCAAATAAAATATTATTTATCCGAAAATAATAGTATATATATATATATATATATATATATATATATATATATATATATATATTATCATATTATCTTTTAATTTAATCCTAAATATGAGGATATTGTATGATTGTTTAAATTAAAAATAAAAAAATAAATGATATTATATGCATATTTACACTTTCAATTTAAGTAAAAAAATTATATTAATCGTCGAGTCTGCAATTTATTATTATATTTATTTAATTTTTTTAAAAATTAAAATATCAATATATATAATAATAATATATAAATAAATAAAATTGAATTATTTTTATGTTTTTAGATAATTTGATTAAATTTTAAATTAAATTTATTTAGTTTTTCTAAATTATAACCTATTTAATTTATTAAAATTTTAATTAAAATATTCAATTAAAAAAATATTGGTTAGCCATCGGCGATGCTAACTAAAGCTGTCAAGTGGGTCAATCTGTGGCGAGGCGGGTCGATCTATAACGGACCGGCCATTTGACAGGACGGGGCGAGCCGACCCATCATCTTGACGGGTTGGAAAATTCCCAACCCAATCCAATCCAAAACGAGTCATGGGTTAGGCAGGTTAACCAGTGAGCCCATCAATTTTTTTTTAAAAAAATCATATATTCAACATTTTTTACTTTAGAAAGATTTCATCTATCTAATATATCAAAAAATATATCTTTTAAATGTAAATAAATACAAACGAGTACTCATGAAAAATATTATTTTTTTCAAAATTACAATAAAGAAAGACAACAAATTGACATAAAACTTGACTAACATGTGGTCCTTAACCCGCGTGTCAACCCAAACCCATCGCGGGTTGACCCGTGCGGGTCGCGAGCCTAGGTGGGTCAGCTCGCGTCGGGCTTGGGTCGTTAAAATTTCAACCCAATCTACTTAAATTGTTCGGCGGGGTGGGCTAACCTGACGGGCCCAACGCAAATTGACGGTTCTAATGCTAACTGGCGACCGGACCCCTGACGCCAATTGTCGTCCGTCGACCCCAAGCATCGGTCGCCAATCGTCGACCATCAACGTTGGCGTCGACCGCCATCCGCCGGCTCCCAGCGCCGACCGCCGTCCGTCGACCCCAAGCGTCGACCCACGGACCGCTGACCGCCGCAGCCGGACTCCAACACCGGCCACAGGTGACACCCTGGAATTTAATAAATTATGAGGATTATTTTTATCTTAAAGGATAAATATTAGAGGATAATTTTAAAAAAAAAAGTTTCTTAATTTCGGAATGACGAAAAACTCTACTTTTCCAGTAACCTATTTAATTTAGTAAAGCTTTAATTAAAATATTAAATTAAAAAAAATGTTCATTGGCCGCCAGCTATGCTAACTGTCCATCGGACCCCGGTGCCAACTGCCGTCCATCGACCCCCACATCAGCCATTGACCGTCAACGTCATCCGTTGATCACCGTCCGTCGACCCCCCGCATCGACCGCCGATCGCCGTAGCCGGACTCCAACGCCAACCACAGGTGACACTTTGGAATTTAATAAATTGTGTTGTCTTAAAGGGTAAATATTGGAGGATAATTTTGGAAAGATTTTTTTTTAATTTCGTAATTTTTAAAAACTCTACTTTTCTAAAATTTTCCGATTTCGGATTGTATATCCCTTTTACTGACGTATTGGACATCAATCAAGAATCGCTAATTATCTAAACTAAACAAAATTTTCATTGATAATCATGAATAGATAATCAAGATTATCAAAGATGATCCCTAATCAAATGCACCCTTATTATATCGTCGATATCTCGTCATGATTATTCCCCTTTATTTAAAAAAAAACTAGTTTAATTTTTCAAATAATGGCAATAGCATGTCTTTCTTTTGTTATTTTTCATATTAAATAGTAAAATTACAATAGTGAAAAATATATTAACATTAAATATTGCATTTAATTAGGATAACCATTTTTAAAAACAAGGAAAAAAAGACAGTTTATTATCCTTATAAATCAAAGATGATTTATTTTACAAAATATCAAAAGGGTATACATTATCACATTTAAAACAACTTAACTAACCAAATTTATTACTATTTACTATTTACAATTATTCATTATAATCTAACATTTAAAAAATTTATAAATTTGAAAAGATTAAAAAAAAACTTAAACTTATTTAAGGCATGCTCCAATACCATTATCGATTACTACAAATTAGTAAACCCTCCCCCGTTAGTGTAAATAAAATACTGAATTGAACTTCAATAAATATCTCGCTCTCCTCTTATTTGAACGAGTGGAATGTTGACTTGATCGTCCATCATCTAGTAATAGTAAAGATTTAGGGAGAGATATATATGTCGAACACTGAATAGGAGAAGGCTAAGAGAAGAGGAGAGTTAAACTGATCATCAGGAGTTCCTTGTGATTGCGCGTTATCTATTTCAATATGGTATCAGAGCAAGCCTATTTATACATGTTGCAAAGATAAAATATAAAAAAATATAATGATAATCTATTATCATGAATATGATAATAATATATGGAACTAATAATAAATATGATAATAATAGATATAGAATTGATGATGATTTAAATTGGAATTCAAACATGATGAATTATAAATCAATTTTTGAATCTTCTAAGTTATTATCTTTATCGTCGTTACATGCCAAGACCAGCCCTGTTCCCCGGTGGGAGAAAATTTTTATCTGCAAAGACAACGGCGCGTGGCGGAAGCGGAGAAACCCCTCGGAAGGGCGATCAGGGGCACCGAGGAGGCGGTGGGGTACGGAGGCCAGCTGGCGGTGCGGGACCCGATTTGAGGTCAGATGTACCCGATTTGAGGTTAAATATATCTTAACGGCCCTCCCTCCTCGATGTATCGGCAGTCACCAATCACCGTCAGATGTGTTCACCCTCTTGTCACATCAACGGTGCTAAACCAGCGCTTTTCTTCCCCCCTTTTCTTGACCTTCTGCTATAAATACAACACTCCGCCTCGCTACCACTCACTCGTTGTGCTGCCTCTCCCGATTTCAAAATCTGCTTAGTTACGATGAACTCGCCAAGGATCCAGTTTCCAACAATGCGGTTTTGGAGTAAGTAGTAATTCAGATCTGATCTCTTTTATCTCTCGATACCATTTTCTCAGATCTACTCATTTACTTAACAATTTCTTCATCTTTGGATTAATTTCTTCTACCAGATCTACTTATTTACTTAATTTCTTCATCTTTGGATTACTTTCTTTTACCATTTTCACATATCTACTTAATTTCTTGATCTGTGCGTGGATTTGATTGTTTTACCATTTTCTATCTACTCGTCTATTTTCTTCATCTTTGGATTAATTGTTTTACAATGTTCTTAGATCTATCTCGGCTCGATGCAGTTTTGGGATAAATTTTGATTTACGATTTGTTTATAGGTGCTAAACTTCACCCAGGCTCAGATCTGTTCGTAGATGCAGAGAAGGAAAACATGTATCTCCATATTACTCATGTAAGTTTGGGAAAGGTCGTCAAAAATAGCAATCCCGTTCCAGTTGTTGCGAAGATAGGTCGCAAGAAATTTGTATTGGGAACACTGTCTGAAGGGTGCCCCCAATTCAGCTGCCATGTGATTTTCGAACATGATTTTGAACTACGTTGTTACCATTCGTTTGATACCAGCGTGTATTTCATGGGATACTACGAGAATGCCAAAGGTAATATATCATCATAAATTACGTACGTATGTGTTCCTTTTGATTTCTAGCCATAAGTTCTTTTTCTGACATTTATTTTTCTCAACATTCAGCACCTGTGAAGGGAAGGGTAGTTCCTTTGGATCTGTGAAGAGTCTGTCGCTGTCGCAGAGATCGTGGTAAATCAAAAAGATTAATTGAGCAACATGGGACTTCTTTTACTGCCTAATTGCTAGCATTGAGCAGCTACTATAACATACTGTTCAACTTTTACCTCAGCATAGAATGATACACTACAAACTACATTTTAAATTTTTTTTCCTACTTACCACTTGAACAACTAAATGAAAGTGATTGTTTTCTTTTAATAACTGATCTTATGGGACGTACGGCTTATATGGGAATTTCAGATCTAGCTACATGAAATATATCTGAAACAAGTAACTCTTTGTTTTAATTGCCTTCCTTTAGATGATATATCATACGCGGTGTTAATCTGTCAGCTTTTTAATTTGCTCATTCAAATGACCAGATATATAACAAATCTATATATGTATATATAAATGGATTCTGTTCTTTTGAAATCAAAACTGTCACGTTTGACTTGCAAAACTGTTCTTTAGGCTTGGTTGATTATTAATTATATGTGTTTTGTTTATATATAAATAAACATTCAATGGAATAAGGGTTAATTAATTAAAAATGTAGGAAGTGATTTACACTTCTAGCAGCTAGCTAGCTAGCTAGCTAGCTAGCTAGGTTTATTAATTTTCTCGCATGCATGCATGCATTCGTTTTTGATCATATAAGTATATATATGAATTTGTTGTTCTCACCGAATTAATGTGGAAGAGGAACAAAAAAAAAATTGCTCCTCCTGTATGTATTTTACTTATATTTCTTCATAATTGAATTTCTTGACCTCTTAAATTCTGATCGTTGTTGCCTTTGACGAAGAATTTATAAGGTCTGGGTACGATACGAATTAACTTAGATCTTTTTTAAATTCTTGCATGCTATATATTCATCAGATTTTAGTTTTTTTCTATAGGTCTGGGCAAAACCAGATGGCTGGCGCCTGCATGCACCAGCAGCGTTTGGCACAACTTCCAAGCTCGATCGCGACCAAATCCAATATGAGTAATGATAAGGACAGTGAATTTGGGATAGTGAATGAGACAGTTAATGACGTGGAAATTATTGTGTACACGTCCAATCGCCGATCGGACACTACCGGCGGCCTTCGGCCGCCACCCCGAACCAAACTATACCCTGGGGGGCACGGTGAACCCGTCAGGGATCGCCGCAATTGCGATCTCACATCATTGACCGTCGATTTCGATAGGTTCACCGTTGCCGGCGATCCTGACGAGTTCATCGTCCTCCGAAGTTATAGTTTGATTCAGAACGATAATCAGAGGCCATCGGTGGTGTCCGATCGGTGATCGGACATGTACATATTAATTACACGTCATTCACTGTCCCATTCACTGTTCCAAATTCACTGTCCAATCATTATATGTGCCCTAGCTAACCTATTTATCTTAACGAGTGCAGTGCGGAAGGTTAGGTACTCATAGGTAATTATAGCCGACTAGAATAAACTTTTATAAATAAAAACAATTAAATTAACGATAATTTTAGATGGCTAATATTATTCAGTTAAAATAAATTTTTATAACTAGAAATTTTTTAATTTAATATAAAAATGAATAAAGAAAAATATAATTTAATATTAAATAAAAGGTAAGAATATAATTTGGTTTAAACATTTGTTAATGATTTTAAAAATTATAAAAATAATCATAATAGATTTTTATAAGGTAAAAAATTAATTTAATATGAAAATAAATAGGAATGGATATATTTTAATATGAAATAAATAGGGAAGAATATAATTTATTATGAAAATAAATAGAAAAAAGGATATAATTATATTTAAACATCTTTAATAATGATTTAAAATAAAAAAAATTTAGCTGACTAAATTATAATTGTTTACCACTGTTCAGAAGGTTAAGGTTGTATTTCATGATGAAACTGTGAAACGGAAACATATGATGAATTTCTTAAGTCACGAAGGACTTCAAGAGCCTATTCAGGTCAGGTGTGTGTATATATATATATATATATATATATATATATATATATATATATATATATATATATATATATATATATATATATATATATATATATATATATATATATATAGTGTATAATCATGAGCATCTATATAGGTGGCAACCTGCACATCACTAATAAAAAATGCATGATAAAAATGGAAGGTTAAGATTTCGCTACCTATTCAGGTGCTATGGTTGTGCATCATAAGTTATGCACCATATCATTATTATTATTATTATTATTATATATATATATATATATATATATATATATATATATATATATATATATATATATATATATATATATATATATATATATATATATATATTCTTGTGAACTCAATGTAGGATTTGTCGATATGGATCAATTAAGTTACTGATATGGGGAATTCAAGGCTCCTAATCTACATAGGATGAGTCAATAGTTAAGACGGCTAACATGGTCCATACGAGCAATATACAAATAAGTGGGAAGATTAAGTTGTTTGAGCGGATAGTTCCGGACTTCCGGTGAATCAATTTGTGACTTGGGTAACGTCCGACTGATTAGCTTACACCAAGATGCCGGGCAAGTGGCCCGCCCAGATGACGGCCGATCAACCAACTTGTTATAAGACGCGAGTTATTAACTGTTGATAGTAACGTGACAGCCGACCCACCGACTCACTCGTAACTTGCCCGAGTGGCTGATAGCTAGCATGACATGGGCCAATTTATCCCATTTTCCCCCATGTCGGGCCAAACATGACTTGTAAAGATTATTTTCTTTCTTTAGCTCATATTCTATTAGATAAATTAAAATTCAAATATCCAAAATCTTAATTGAGTACAAAAAAAGTTTGAGCTTGAGATAGATATACTCATATTGATGTTTATGAAGCATTAATTAATTACTAAAGCATTTCTCGATTTCAGCCACCGCTTGATGGACGGGTGTGAGAGTTCATCGTCGAGGATTAATGAGCCCTTAGAGCATTTGGAAAGGGTTTCGGTGAATATTAACAGTGAAAGAATTCGGTCAGCGTTTCTAAAGACGCTCTCAGAGATGGTTTCAGCGTGGGATAGAATAATAGTCAACGGTTAAATTTTGATATGTTAATGCTAATTTTGTTTACTTTGTTAATTAATTTTTAGCATATTAAAATACATATTATTTAAATATTCTGAATTAATTATCTTTAGCTTATGATAGAAATACAGATATAACTTTTAAAAAAGGGCATCAGACAGCTAATTTTGTATGTTCCTCAAATCACGTAGGTATCACCCGTAGCTTTCCTCATTTGTATGTCCTCTCGGCATTTTTATTTCCATGCTAATTTAAGTTTTGTTCATAGGTCAATAACTTAGCTGTGTCCAATCTAATGACAGATCAGGGGAAAAATAAATTATATTAGCATTTTAATCGTGATCTATTTTTTATTATGTTATACTAATTAATTATTTTATGTTATAATTATATCTTGTTTTATGTAAATAAATATGTTAAACATTAACACCATTAGAATTCCTGTGTTAGTTGTAGGAATTAGGGGTGGAAATTTTGGTATATTGTAGGTACCGTATTAAAATATATGAATTCTATCAAAGTTCGGTATATCGAAAATTTGAGTACAATATTATATCATACCAAAAATTTTTGGTACAATATCGATATACAATTTAATAATTTGATATTCAATATACGATTTTGTTATCAGAATTTAAGGATAAAGTGTATAAAATTTATATAATATTAAAAATAAGTATATTGAAGTTTTGATATATTAAAATTTTAGTACAGTATGAATATGATTTTTCTGTTTAATTATCAAACCTTTTGATATAATATTCGACATGAAATTTTGATATCAATATACTGTACCAAATCAATTATATTTGTATCTCTCCTATCCGTATTATTATTTATACTATTAATTTAAGTTTTGTTTATATGTCTGGAATTTGGCCCAATATAGGATCTAATGATAGATCTAGTGGAAAATTAAAGTATATCAGCATATTCCCAAGTTACATTTATTTTTTTACTTATGTTATACTAATTAATTATTTTATATTATAATTATACCTTGTTTAATACAGATAAGTCTAGGAATGGTCAACAAATATAGCACTCTTGTGTTAATGGTTGCGAATAAAATTAAAAAAACATCAAACATTTTGATATATCGTATATGTTATATTGAAATATATTAATTATATTGAAAGTCTAGGATATCTAAATTTTCGATATGGTATGAAATCATTTAATTATTTAGTATTTGATATACCATATCGATATCGAATTGAATGAGCTCTAGGACGCCTGAATGCAATGTATAAAAGAGGCTTCGACCCCTCAATTTAGAAATACTCGTGTAGCTGTAGTTTTCTCCTTCTTAACCTTTCCTAGTGATATCTATATAACCCAAGATAACTTTTAATTATTTGATAACTTAGACCGACATGATTGGTTAGCATATATAAGATAAAAAAAGATTGATCATGGACCTGCGAAATATGCTAGTACTTATTCTCACCTGGATTGACCTTTATAGCGTGGCCAGGTCGAACTTCCAATTCTTAAAAAATTGCAGGCCAATCAACAATCATCGAACAAGTTTCAAAAACTATGTTCAAAATGTTTATGAAAATAAATGCTACGAGGAAATATCACATTCAATGCGTCATGTGTCATATAGAACTGCACTTAGATTGAATTACAGACGAAACAACATAAAGGAAGACAAATACTTTATTAGAGACATAGGGTTTGTTGCTATCTTAGCATAGAATTAATGCATAAAAGTTAAAAGATAGGATACTACAGCTCCTAAAAATGATCATAATAAAAAAAGAATATGAATGACTGCGGTGATAGTGTAAAAATTATGACACAGACAAGACACAACTCTAAACAATTCACGCATGAAAGATGACATTCTAACTACACAAGTCTAGGATATATAAATTTTCGATATGGTATGAAATCATTTAATTATTTAGTATTTGATATACCATATCGATATCGAATGAGCTCTAGGACGCTGAATGCAATGTATAAAAGAGGCTTCGACCCCTCAATTTAGAAATACTCGTGTAGCTGTAGTTTTCTCCTTCTTAACCTTTCCTAGTGATATCTATATAACCCAAGATAACTTTTAATTATTTGATAACTTAGACCGACATGATTGGTTAGCATATATAAGATAAAAAAAGATTGATCATGGACCTGCGAAATATGCTAGTACTTATTCTCACCTGGATTGACCTTTATAGCGTGGCCAGGTCGAACTTCCAATTCTTAAAAAATTGCAGGCCAATCAACAATCATCGAACAAGTTTCAAAAACTATGTTCAAAATGTTTATGAAAATAAATGCTACGAGGAAATATCACATTCAATGCGTCATGTGTCATATAGAACTGCACTTAGATTGAATTACAGACGAAACAACATAAAGGAAGACAAATACTTTATTAGAGACATAGGGTTTGTTGCTATCTTAGCATAGAATTAATGCATAAAAGTTAAAAGATAGGATACTACAGCTCCTAAAAATGATCATAATAAAAAAAGAATATGAATGACTGCGGTGATAGTGTAAAAATTATGACACAGACAAGACACAACTCTAAACAATTCACGCATGAAAGATGACATTCTAACTACACAAGTCTAGGATATCTAAATTTTCGATATGGTATGAAATCATTTAATTATTTAGTATTTGATATACCATATCGATATCGAATGAGCTCTAGGACGCCTGAATGCAATGTATAAAAGAGGCTTCGACCCCTCAATTTAGAAATACTCGTGTAGCTGTAGTTTTCTCCTTCTTAACCTTTCCTAGTGATATCTATATAACCCAAGATAACTTTTAATTATTTGATAACTTAGACCGACATGATTGGTTAGCATATATAAGATAAAAAAAGATTGATCATGGACCTTCGAAATATGCTAGTACTTATTCTCACCTGGATTGACCTTTATAGCGTGGCCAGGTCGAACTTCCAATTCTTAAAAAATTGCAGGCCAATCAACAATCATCGAACAAGTTTCAAAAACTATGTTCAAAATGTTTATGAAAATAAATGCTACGAGGAAATATCACATTTAATGCGTCATGTGTCATATAGAACTGCACTTAGATTGAATTACAGACGAAACAACATAAAGGAAGACAAATACTTTATTAGAGACATAGGGTTTGTTGCTATCTTAGCATAGAATTAATGCATAAAAGTTAAAAGATAGGATACTACAGCTCCTACAAATGATCATAATAAAAAAAGAATATGAATGACTACGGTGATAGTGTAAAAATTATGACACAGACAAGACACAACTCTAAACAATTCACGCAAGAAAGATGACATTCTAACTACTCAAGAAATAAAACTACTATAATAAAAAGAAACACTCAAGAACAATATCAACGTTACCAAGAAACCTACTAAATGCACAAGAAGGAATAGAATTTGGCTAAGTGCGAAAAAATAGAGAGGAAACTGAAAGGAAAACAGAACTAATGGCTAAAAATGTGCTTAAGCATCAATCTCATTCAAAAAGTACATTCAAGGAGTGAGATTCCATAAACTATACAAACTGGACAAAGGCCGTCGAAAATAGAAATCGAAGAAACATCTAAAACAAAACAAAAATTGAAGAAACATTGAAAACAAAAATCGAAGAAACATCGAAAACAAAACAGAAATCGAAGAAACATCGAAAACAGAGATCGAAAAAACATCAAAAACAAAAATCAAAGAAATATCGAAAACAAAACAGAAATCAAAGAAACATCGAAAACAAAAATCGAAGAAACATAGAAAACATAAATCGAAGAAACATCGAAAACAAAACAGATTTTGAAGAATCGAAAACAAAAATCGAAGAAATATCGAAAACAAAATAGAAATCGAAGAAACATCAAAATTAACAAAAATTGAAGAAACATCGAAAACAGAAATCGAAGAAACATCGAAAATAGAAATCAAAGAAAGATTGAAAACAAAATAGATTTTGAAGAAACATAAAAAAAATCAAAAAAACATCGAAAACAGAAATCGAAGAAACATCAAAAACAAAAATCGAAGAAATATCGAAAACAAAACAGAAATCGAAGTAACATCGAAAACAAAAATCGAAGAAACATTGAAAACAAAACAGAAATTGAAAAAACATCAAAAACAGAAATCGAAGAAAGATCGAAAATAAAACAGATTTGAAGAAACATCGAAAGCAAAAATCGAAGAAACATCGAAAATAGAAATCGAAGAAACATCGAAATCAAAACAGAAATCGAAGAAATATCGAAAACAAAACTGAAATTGAAGAAACATAAAAGTTGATATGATCAGTAAATGTATGTTAGATAATAATTATTATCTATTATTATTTGATCATAAAATTGAATAAACATGTGAATTAAAATTTAAATAACTTCATTCAATTGAAGTTACAAATGAAATATACATATAAAATTAGAATGAAAGTAACTTCATGCAATTTAAGTTACTAATCATTTGTAACTCACCTTACAAATAATTATTATTATTTGTTTATAACGGATGCAAATAATAATAATAATCATTATAATCGATGCATGATGGATGCACGGAAATGAGGATATTATACATATATTGGTCCTCTCTCTGCCTATAAATTGAAAGCATAATAATGCCCATCGTATTAAAAATTGAGTGCTTTCGAAAAGAAGGAAAAAAAGAGAGAAATCATATATACAAAATAATTATATTACAATGGCTTTTTCATCAAGCTCAGATATGTAAAATATATAGATTTCAAAATCTATTTTATAAGTAAATATAATGATCATGTAAACTAACATGTGGTATCAGAGCAAAGTTGTGAAATCTATATGTTTTCATATATAAATTAATTTTGATAAATTATAAATTAATATATGCATTAATGATATTAACCATATAACAAACTTTTCTATTAATTACGTTTAATATTCATATTCATTTGTCAAATGTATACTAATTTTTCATTATATAATAATGATTAGTATCTTTAATAATGCATGACATAACATGCATACTTTAAACATAAATAATATTGCTTATGGTTATATATAAATACATGATAATGATTTTATGTTTATTAAGATAGTTTGTAATCATCAAACTTGAATAATTAAATATCATGCATAAAAATAATCATTTATTTATCATAGTTAAGAAATGTCTATTAAAAAATGATAAATAAATGAGATTCATTAATCATTAAATTTATGGATTTTCTCAAAGGAAAATTAATTTTCATGATTTGTGATATAATCAAAGAAAATTAAAATTCTTGAACCAAATATATTTTATTTATCCAAAGATGACATTTGTATTTGATTGAAGATTTTAATTTCTTCATAATACGAGACATTTAATTTTGGATAGTATATTGTAATATTAGCTCGAAGGTATATTACAATATATCCTAATGTTTTATTTGAATCTGTATGTCTAATTTGCAACAATTTCTCTTCATTCGCAAGCTTCTTCTGTTACTGTGTTTAATGCACTACAAGAAAAAAGTTAAACAACAACGCTTTTTCCGCGTTGTCGTTAATGCTTAAAAAGCGATGTTGATGAAGCCGTTGTAGAAAGTATATCTACGACAACGCTTTTTCCGCGTTGTGGTTTGGAGCAAAGACAACGCTTTTTTCGCGTTGTCTATTGGTTTTTAAAAAGCGTTGTTATTGACGCTGTTGTTAAAAGTCGGGTATCAAAGACAACGCGGAAAAAGCGTTGTGGTTTGGCACAAAGACAACGCAAAAATCGTGTTGTGTATTGTTACTTAAAAAACGTTGTCTTTTTAATAGGCAGTGTTTTTCACAATTTATAATATTCAGAATTTATAAACATTTTTATTCACAATTGATAATATTCACAATTTACAATATTCACAATTTATAAGCATTTTTATTCACAATTGATAATATTCACAATTTACACTGATAATAGTTTATAAAATTCACTTATAATACAGTGCATTATTTACAAAAGTGTTTGTATTCCATATTAAATACAAAAAATATCTCAATTCACAAGTTCTATAAAACTTCATCATTCACAAGTTGTTCTTTGGGGCTGCTTGTTAACTCGATCTGTTTTAACACTGCATAAAAATAATAAATTGGGATAAGAGATTATATACACACAAATAAGACTGCTTCCATATGTGACAACTAAAAAGAATATAAAGCATACCTATATATTACACTGACAGAAGATTACAAAAGCTAGAAAATTTACACTGATAACTATTATACAGATATCTTGTACTTGCATATTAATGCAAGCAAACATACTTTCACTGCATGTGACAAGTTTTCCAAACTCACAAGTTTTACAACACATCATCAATCACTTAAGAGTTTCACGAGTTTTTCAATTCACAAGTTTCATAATCAATCCGCGATTGGGGCCAACTTCTGAAGCTCGATCTCATAACTATCCTTTAACACTGCCTAAAAAAATGGAATTAGAAATTATAGAAAATACAATATAATGTAAGTTACTTTTAAAAAAACATCATTCCATGAACTTAAATCTAAATAGAATAATGATCTTGTATGATTCCAAACCTATTCAGAAATATGATCTTGAATGCACTCCGTCAACTCGGCCCGAACCTCATCAATTTGATCACGAGAGTAACCTGTTTTTGTGAACTGTGAACACAGACAAATTAAATTGGCGAGTGGTTAATGGGAAAATCAATCAACACTGATCACTTTGCAATTCTAAATAGTTAATGTCAATGAATTTGAGATAAGCTTAATATAGTTACTATTGATCTCAGTGAATCTCTCTCGATAGTCTCAACTTCTTCAATAATTTGTTTCATGTATCTCATCACAAAAAAACCGCATTGTTTCGCATCCGGTTGTTGAGGAGATTGTCAAATAGTTAACGAAAATTATACACATTCCAATATATGTTAAACAAAAGTATACATACCTTAACTACTTCCCACTTAGCATTTTTTCTCCCTTTCCTTCCCTTGGTAGAATTAAACAAGCGTAATGCCCTTCATACGTTATGAATATTTGTTATATAAAATTTATATTAAAATATAAATTTACTGACAGAAATCTGAACTCACATTTCCATTACGTATTTACAATCATCATCTCGAATGCGGGAACTAAGGGAATCCAACACATAAATAGTATCCTTGTAAGGTTCAATTACACTGAGAATCCAATGGAAACTAGGCAAAGACATATGGTTAGATCATAAAATTTAATAAATTAGCGAATGGAAGCATTTTAAAGTGAAGTTTTATTTTGCACTTACCCGACATTACATGGCACCAAAACAATTTCATCTGATGATGCACCGGTTAGCCTATCAGCTAAAAGAGTTGCCCTTTGGTTCAGCGTTTCAAGCTTAGCTGTTTTGTCTTGTGCCATTTTTGCTTGAAATGGGATTTTGTGGGGATTCATAAATCTGAATTTCTTTGTAGTGTTATCTTTCAGCTTCTTTTTATACAGACACCTATCAATGCAAAGAAAATAAAATTAAGATACGAAACAATAATGTAAAGCAAACATAAGGATCACTCATAATGTTTCATTAATGAATATAAAACATCATCTGTGAAGAAAATGTTTCTGAAATTGCTTAAATAATTTCACTTACCATATGTAGGCAACGATCAAATTTACTGAAATTGGCTCCAAATGATACAAAGAATTTATATCCTCAAGGTCCAGAAAAAGTTCACAATCTTCATCAAAAACTTCATTATCTAAACGCAGTGATATACACCTTCCTCCATCTAGAGGCTAGAGCATGCTTACTGTAACAATATAACATATGTAATGATCTTGGGACACTTGTTGACAAACTAGGTTTCTTTTGTGGTTGTTCAAACTTCTTCCTTTCAGGCTTCTAATAATATCAAATGTAAACAAGTTAGATAGCTAGGTTGAATAATAATACAGTCACAATTTAACTTGAACTATAATAACTCATATACCTTCTCTTGCTTCACAATCTGCTATTCAGGCCAAGCCACAACAGATCCTATGGCATCACCAATGACTTCACATTCACTTGGAATTGGATATGGCAAACGAGATGATTTGTCCACTGCTTGATCAATGGAGACTCGAATGCAATTAATGGGAAATGGAACACCATGAAGCATTTTATCCTGTCCATTGAAACCAACAATTGTACCATATGCAGCAATATTTGTAGCAGATTCCAATGTCAGCGCAACTGATTGACCCTAAAATATAAAAAGGCATTTCGATTATTTTCAGTTTATAACGCTATACTAAAAATGAATATAACTATAACTTTGCTTTTATTATACCTGTAACACATCATCTTTACGGATAATCTGTACATCATCTTCGTCAATATTCATCTGATGAAACTTCACCGAGCAACTACCTTTGTCATCAATTGAATTTTCCCATGCACCCCTTTTATGCATCATAGCTTCAAGTTTTTGGATGCGTACATCTTGTTGTGAAATTTGCATCTTCGCCTCCTGCATCTCCCTTTTATGCTCAGCGATTATTTCTAGGGTAACATCAAATTTCTTCCTTGTTCTACGAACATTGAAATAGATTGTTGGGTTGATATGACCTCCTATACCCCGCACGCGGCCAGCAATTTCTTGAGTATCAAGTGCCTTGGTCAGAATATCTTCTTTTGGTCCTTCAATTTGCAGCTTACCCTCCCTCTTTTGTTGTATATATTCATCCTGTTATGCAACATTAAAAGAAATTATTATTATACAAGGTATCATTTTATTAAATTTACAAGTTTTATGTATTGTTAATTTGCTTACAATCTTGTGGACTGTGTTCACCAAATCTTCTCCTTGAAACTCTCCTCCTTTGTTGGCACGTCCTTTCTTCCACATAATAGCTCTGTTGATGTCTTTATCATCACATAATTCATTCGCCTACAACAAAGAAAAATCAAATGACAAATGTGAAATAATTTTATGTGAATCATTTGGAATGGTTCTTAAAGGAAATATAGTTTACAAATACTTACAATTTCTTCAGCAAAGCGTGCATATCCTTTGCGTGAGAGTCGATGAGGATATCTATTCTTTTTCCTTCGCTCTTTATTATCATCACTGAGTTTCTAGTTATTTCAAGCATGAGATATATCAAATTTGAATAATACATAGTGACTTTTGGTCGAACAGTTTCAAAAGAAAATATATTAAGAAACTTACAATGAATTCTTCTGAAATCCGACTAATGACAAACGCACGCCAATCTTCTCTTGTAATTTCAAAGCCAACAGGTGGCTCATTCAGCTCCTCAGGTTTGTCACGCCTGCTCATAATGAATTTTTGGGTGAGATGGGTTTTATATTGCCTCCACTTACTGTTTGCAGATCTCAAACATCCCTTTTTCCACCTTGAATCCAATTGTCGATGACTTGATGGGATCCCAATTGTGTGCACACTAGACAGATAGTATGAGCAAAATTCAACAGCCTCTTCAGCAATATAACATTCAGCCATACACCCTTCAGGTCGATTGCGATTTTGCACATAACCCTTCAAAATCTTCATGTATCTTTCAAATGGATACATATACCTATACCAAACTGGTCCACATAGTTTCACCTCCCGCATTAGATGAACAGTTAAATGAATCATTATATCAAAAAATGAAGGGGGGAAATACTTTTCAAGTAAACACAATATTGTCATAATCTCTTTTTGCATATCATCCAATCTTGAGACATCTATCACTTTATTACATAACATATTGAAGAAGAAACATAAGCGAGTGATAGTGACTCTGACATGTTTGGGCAAAACTCCACGTATCACCACTGGAAGCAATTGTTGAATTAAAGCGTGGTAGTCGTGTGACTTAAGGCCAACAAGTTTCAAGTCCTTCAACGACACCAGGTTTTTAACATTGGATGAGTAACATGATGGAAGTTGTATTCCATACAACGAATTCAAAATTTTTCTTTTCTCATCCTTACTAAGTGTATAGCATGCTGCTGGCAAAAATGTTTTCTTCTCCCCCATCCTTGGTGCCAAATCTGTCTTTACATTCATTTCCAAAAGGTCTAATCTCGCTGCTACTCCATCCTTTGTTTTTCCTGGAATATCAAGTAACGTTCCGATAACACTTTCACATACATTCTTTTCAATGTGCATCACATCAAGAACATGTCGAATGTGTAGATGTTTCCAATACTCAAGTTCAAAGAATATTGATTTTTTTTCCAACATGATTTTACATCATCATTCGATTGAGACTTTCTACTCATTTTTCCCCAATGACAATTAATTCTTTCAACTCTTTCAAAAACCTCATCGCCACTTAATGGTTTAGGTGCCGGGTTCAACTCTTGCTTCCCATTAAATGCCTTCCGTTGCCTTCGATAAGGATGAGTTGCTGGTAGAAACCTTCTATGACCTGTATAAGACATTTTCCTACTATGCTTCAACCTTGTTGAATAGGTTTCTTCACCACAAATCGGACATGCATGATATCCTTAAACAATACATCCAGACATGTTCCCATATGCAGGAAAATCATTGATTGTCCATAACAAGATAGCCCTAAGCAGGAATGTTTCTTGCTGATATGCATCATATGCTTCGACACCTATATCCCATAAGATTTTTAAGTCATCAATTAGAGGTGTTAAGTAAACATCAATATCATTTCCCGGCTGTTTGGGACCAGAAATTAACAATGTGAGCATCATAAATTTCCTCTTCATACACAACCATGGAGGAAGATTGTAAGTAATCATTAAAACTGGCCAACAACTATATGCAGAACTCATTAAACCATGGGGATTCATCCCATCAGCTGATATAGCTAATCTGAGATTTCTTAACTCAATACCAAAATCTGGCCATTGCAATCAACTGTTTTCCAAGAAGGTGTATCAGCTGGATGGCGCAAATATCCATCACAAAGTCTGTCTTCCGCATGCCAAGTCAACTGCTTAGATATATCTTTATTCCGAAACATTCTTTGAAATCTTGGAATAGGAGGGAAGTACCACAAAACCTTTGCAGGAACTCCTTCCTTTATCGTACTTTTTTGGCCCAACTTCCACCTCGACATCCCGCAAGTAGGGCAATTGGTTAAATTCTCATACTCCTTCCGGTATAAGATACAATCATTAGGGCAAGCATGAATTTTTACATAATCCATCCCTAATGCAGATAAGCTTTTCTTTGCATCATACAAAGATAAAGGCAATTCATTGTCATCTGGAAGTATTTCTCCTAACAAACTGAGTAGATCAGTGAAACTTTTATCACTCCAACTATATTTGGCCTTCAAGTTGAATAATTTCACAATTGCAGATAACCTTGTAAATTTAGTACATCCAGGAATAAATGTTTCTCGGCGTCTTCAAGTAACTTATTGAATTGGGTTGGATTCTCAGCATAACTATCATATGTATCATGAACCATATTTATTGGTTCATCACGAACATATTCTCTAGGCCCTACTGGATCAATTTCATTTTGTGAAATCCCTATCGTAGATCTTTCGCCGTGCCATATCCATGTATGATATGTCATATCTATACCGTTACAATACAGATGTGCCCTTATAGTTTGTATATTTTTCTTCTTTAGATTACCACATTTTGCACATGGGCAAGATATTCCCATATTCGGATCATTACTGTTTTCCAATGCAAATATCAAGAAAGCCTCAACTCCATTCTCATATTCACGGGATAGTCTATCCTTTGACATCCATTCTTTGTCCATTCTTGTTTTAACTAATAAATCAACGATGAGCTAATACCTAAAAAGGAACTGTAATTAATAAATCTAAAATATTAACACAAACAATAGTGTGAAATAGTAACAAAATATTCAAACAATTAATCAAAATTGTATGTAGCTGTATGATTAGCAAAACATAGGAAGTAAATAATGTCAGTAATACGCAATT